>APFE030775272.1:14650-26027 GCA_000404065.3 Pinus taeda
TTCCAACATCAACACTTTTCGTTTTTAGCATTGTTTTTCATGTTTTTTTGCTAGAGTTCTCGTTTTGAGTTTATAATTCTCGTTTCAAAATTTACATTGTTCACCATGTTCCATCCTTCTTTGGCACCAAGACAATAGGTGAACCACACGGCGAAGAAGATGGTCTGATGATCCCTTTATTCAACAACTCTTGAATTTCTTTCTTAATTTATGTGTTTTCCATCACTGGCATCCTATACATGCCAATATTAGGAAGAGGACAATATTGTTGCCACTGTATCTCAAGTTGGATTCCTCTCTTGGGAGGTAATCCCTTTGGTTCTTGAAACATCTCATCATATTGGTTAACTACATCAACCAATTCAGATTTCAGATTTGAATCACAATCTTTAAAAGCTTCATTATCAACATCATTCTTGGCTTTGATCATTAGAAGCACAAAATTCTTGCTCGAATTCACTAGTATTTTCATATGCCCTGCATTTACAAGCGAAAGATTTATTTTCTTGCTATGAGCTCTCATAATACATTCTAGTCCACCTTTAAATAAATGATATTTGTTTTCATGTCTATGGAAGATATATTTTCTATCATAAAAGTACGGGCTGCCCAAAACTATGTCACAGATATCTAACGGCACAACATCAAGCTCCACTTCATCTATGAAATTTGCAGTAATAGAGAATTTCAGTTTACACTTTCTAGTAACCTACAATTGCACATTGTCACACACCCATCCAAGTGGATATGGTTTATGATGTGGAATGGTTTCCAAGTTTAAATTTTTGAAAATGTTTTCAAAAATAAGATTGGCTTGAGAGCCACTATTGATAGACACATTTTTCTTTGCCTTCCCTTTGAAAGCATTTTCCTTTCCTTTACTCTCAAATAGATTTTTACTACCTTCTTTTGGAGTGTTTTTCCCTCTTGCCTCAAGATGAGTGGCTTGCGCACACACATCATATAGATTATTGGGATTAAACATTAAAATAGTATGCCTAAGATAACTGTGTAAACCCCCTATGTACTTCAGCAATGTGTCCTCTGATTGCAAATCTACACCTAACATCAAAGTCCTTTTTCTGAATTCTTGGGTGTAATCTTGCACATTTTGACCTTTAAGTTGTCTAAATTTCTGCCAATTCATGATGGCTTTCTGCATATAAGCTAGAGGGTAGAATTGTCTTTTGATTGCAACAATGCAATCAATCCAAGAAATTGAGATCTTACCGTGTTTTTTAATCTCCTCTTGGGTCTTTGATTCCTACCATACTAGTGTTGCACCCTCCATTCTCAAGGAAGCTAACTGAATATTTATGTCATCCTATTGAAGGTTTTGAATCCTGCAATAGACCTCCAACTGACGAATCCAATTATCAAGCTTCTCTGCATTCACTTCACCATTATACATGGGCAGCTCAAATTTAACATCAAGTTTTAAGAAAGGTGATTTACCAGTTCCTTTTGAAGTATGATGATGAGTATGAGTAACGGTTGTGTTAGTGGAAAAGGGTGAAGATGTTTGTGAAGAAGAATATGAAAAAGATGGTGGAGGTTTATCTCCATTTCCATTACTTCATTTTCCATTACCTCCTCTTGAAGATCCTTCTCTTTTGGGAGGTTTGGAACTTTTTCTTTGCAACCTGGTATTCCTCTCTTCATAGAGGACCTTTACCATCTATGCTATATCAAAGAAAGCCTCTCTGAAGGTATTCTCATATTATCTCATGTTAGTAGATTCTCCTTCATGGGACATGATCTTTGGAGTCTCAGCTGCAACTTGAGGCTGAACTGGTGTTGGAGATTGTGGCAACCTTTCTCTCCTTCCCCTTGACCCAACTTCAGGGCTTCCAACTAGCTTTCCTTCACCCCTTTTGAATTTTAACCTTGTAAGCATGACATAAACTTGCAAACAATTAAATCCTCCTTTCACAAAGCAAACCTAGTGCTCTGATACTAAATTGATTTGATTTAGAATATTAGATTACTATGCTAAGATCCTTCTCAGATTAGAAACAAAATGTTTTCATTGTGCTTAAGGATTCATGAATTTTTGCAAGTGAAAAATGATTTTTTATGTTAATTTTTATGAGAAATTAAACATAAATAAGAGAATGAAAAGCACCATAAACATCTACGGAACATCACCAGAAACACATTACAACAGAAACATAATAAAGGTGTTCACTCCCCCTGGGCTACGTCTCCTTGGTCCAGCTTCCAATGGTTTGTGCCTCTCTATTGTGCTCAAAAGTGTAGAAAGATGTGTTTTCAATACTCCAATGCTTCTGAAACCTACTCCAATGAGTCCAGAATGTCTAAAAATGGCTATCTAGCCTCTTTTTGCATCCAATTTGGTGGAAAACTGAAAAAGTTATGACTTCCCCTTGTTTTCCCAATATTCACTCCACAAATAGCCCCATTTTCGGCATGTTCCTACAAATTAGCTCCCAAAAGCACTAACTGAGTGAATATTTCACCGCACAAAGGTCCATAATATTTCGGCACCGACTATCCCATCACAAATCGCAATCGGCGGAGAACTAGCAATCTTATGGTCTATGAATGCGGTGGGGCAATGTGCGATTGCAATATGGTGGACCCGACGATACTATTCACTGTAACCCGTGGTCGCATCACATCCAGAATCCCTTCACAAATCACAATCGGCAGAGAACTAGCAGGTAACATAATGTGGGACTCTTCCTTTTGTGGTGTGTGATTGCAATTATAGCATTTCAACCCAGGTACGCTGGGGACCAATTTTTGTAATGCCTTCCCAGTGGTGAAGTGCGATTGCAATTTATCACATCGCAACCCTGACCTTGCCTGGGGCCGATTCTTTAACATGACCTACCTGTGATCTGCGATTTATGAAATGTGGGGGCCAATGGCGGCCTACCACTTGGCGCTTCTCCATTCGCTAAAGGGCCTTGCCACATCATCTTTTCGTGTCATCTGTCCAAGTCAAACCTAAACTTTGACTTGCTCTAACATTTTCATACGAGCTTAGATTTGAGTGTCATTCACACCATTGGAATCAGAATGACAAGCTCTTCTATCTGAAGCTAAGTTTATCAAGATTTTGACACTTTGAGTTTTGAGCCTAATTTTGAGCACATGATCACTCGTAGTAGAAAAACCTTGATACATCAGCATTCAAACATTCATGATGAACAATCGCTTGTTCATTCGGAAGGACATTTGTACTTCCCCTCATGCTAACAGTTAAAGCCAAGGAATATCTTTAAGTAAACAGTATTCAGATCATATTCTCGATGGTGCTCCTACTCCAAATGGTCTAAGCTCTAATTAGGACTTCACATCGGGGAGACCCCCATATGTTGACGGCATCCAGCACCGTCAATAGGTTTCTATCCAAAAATAGTTCATGACAATGAAGGTGGAGCTACTTCATTTTATTTCACCCCTGTCAGTAGGACATTTTTCATAGAGATAATTCAACACTTCATCAAACATTTCCATTGAAGGAACAAAGACCCCAACTTATATCTAGGATGAGAACAACTTATGCGTGTGAAATACAATTAATATACGATGAAAACTATTTATGGGAAATGTCACAGCAAACATGTATATAGGGAAATGACTGCAAAGATAAGTCACAGCTTGTAGAATACAAAGATCAAAAACAATTTGTCCATATATTCATACAAATAAATTGCACAAGTAGAGAAATTTGCACAGCCTAGAAGAAGGTTGTCGACCCCTTCTTAAAAAATGATTGTGTAATCAATAACCTCAGAGAAAATCAATGACAAAAATGAATTATCAAATCAAGATGAGAATGAGCAAAGAAAAATGATGCCTTCACAAGAAGTACTAATATACTAAACCCTGGAGGTTGTTGGAGATGCGAGACAAGAAAAAGGGACGTTGAGTGTGCACTGCAGACTTGTAGAAGAGTTATGGTATTAGACTATTTTCGAACCATATGTTAGATTGTATGCTTGTTATGCATTACATGTCATTCATTACATAATATGGGCAATGTTACTTCTGCCGAGTCAAAACAACAAATATTAAATGATATGTGTTGGATTTTTTACCTATGCGAACTTATGATTGTGGTATGCAGATGGGTTATAATAGTATGTGTAACCTGAAATGGACCTGAATCGAACCTGAAGAGATATGATACTGTGTTACAAGCCAAAACCATTCATAGTTTTTGTTACAAGTCATAGGAATCCTGGCATAATGGTTACAAGTCAAAGCTGTTACAAGGCAGAGGTTTTATAATGGTATATCTCCCTATGCTACATAGTCTACCAATCAACGAATCCATAGAAATGTCAAGGAATATAAGTCAAAACAACCACAATGCCAAAGTAAAGGAATTTTGAGGAAACGTCTCATATGTGTTATGGTCTAAGTCCCATCAGAACTTCTATCAAATCTACAAATGCCAAAGTTGTTACACAGATTGCGGACCAAGACTTACACTAGTGCATATAAGAGCTAGCTTTCAGTAGGAAAAGTCCTTTGGAATAAAAACATCAAATCATGTGAGGGATGAAGGAAAAATGGCACAATCATATGCCACAGTTAGTGAGGGAAGTCTTCAAGAGTGGTCCAAAAAGGGATAATCGCAGGCTATTGCAAGTTATCTATCATGTTGGGAATGAAACTTCTTTGAAAGCGAGACACTCCTAAAGAAAAATAAACAAATGAACTCTTATAGGGTGTGGTCTAGAGGAGACTAACTTTGTGATGGAGCTTACATACAATTATGGAATAGACTCTCACAATTTGGGCACTGGTTTTTATAAATTTTGTATTGTAGTCAAAGATCTCTATTTTTTTTTGTGAAAATGCTTTTAGAATCGAGCTATTGAGGAAAAGAGATAATCATGATTACAATTGTACAATAGCTATGATTGGATATAGATCAGAAGACAAAAGTAAGGTTTTGGATTTTACTTACAATTACAGAGTTAAATACTATGACAAAGGAAATGCTTATGTTGATATTGCAATACGTACATAAGATGTTTATAAGACAACATAAGAAGTTTGATAAGATGGGGGGGAATAACTTGTGAAACTAGTCCTGCCTGGAATCGGCACAAAGATTACAACTTTTCTTCATCCTAATGGCTAGAAAGTGTATTGTCAAGCTCATATTTCCACTGTCATATTTCAATTTTCCTGGAATAATGTGGTGAAGTTGTTTCATCATTCATGACCTATGATTTCACAAATATGAGCTTGACAAAGAATTAGAGTGCTAAATGCTTTGGATCCTCAGTCAGCTAATGTTGAATGGCGGTCCATGAAGATCAAAGGGAGAAAAATGTTTATAAGCAAATAATACCCACATTTTGTTTATAAGCAAATAATACCCACATTTTTTGTTGTTGCAAAAATAGAAATAAAAATGTCATCCTTTTGTGGTAACAGAGGAGAATATAGAAGCATAACTTTTTTTCTTAGAAATTGGATTTCTTAGACCATAACAGATTATTGCAGAGAAGCTTGTTAGCATGTCAAATTTCAAAGCCAACCTTGCTGTATTTGCAATGATTATTGATGGTATTTTTATTGCTAATTATTGTAGACATGTACACACTCTTTTTGATTGGGCCATTGGTGAAGGAAGACTAGCAGGTTCCCATATATGTAACAACCACATGTTGAACAAAGGAATCAAGGGAAGGAATTAAAGGTCGAGTGTTTCATGTTCCTATTCATTGATACTAATGAAGGTTTGGTAGTGAACATTGCTATGAAGCATATGATCCTCTCTGTGGTTGTCAAAGCATTTTTTCTAAGGATACGAAGGTCATTCCCAAAGCAAAGTCCCAAGCGGGAGCTAATATCAAAGAAATAATTGTTTAAACCATAACGCTTTTACCATCATAAAGGCAAGTGTTGAGTTTTGTTGAGTTTTGTTGAGTTTTGTTAAGTTTAATTACAAACCTATCCCAATGCCATTGATGTTTAGGGGAAGGTTATGAGTAGTAGGGATAAATGATTGTCAGGATAAAAGGGGGAGAACCAAATCGATGTTGCCATCAATGCCAAAAGGGGAGATTGTTAGAAAAGGTGTTGAAGGATCACTATATCATCCATTGTGTACTATGAAGCAATTGATTATGATCATCCATAGAGATTATATTTCAAATCATTTCATTGTGACCATCCACAAAGATAAGGTTTAAGCCACAGATATTATTTTTAAGGTCTAAGCTAAGGGTCCTTGACAAGAAGATTATGTCTAATGTGAGAATGAAACTAGCTTCATTCTTCATATCTGATTGTTGTGATGTTTTTAAAGCATTCCTCTCACTTTGTTGCACTAGAAGATTAGATAGATAACAAGTGTGACAAAGCCATAGATACAAAACAAAGATGGCTTGAAGCAAGTATTATTGATTTGGGAGAAGAATTTTGAGCTTTTCCTCATTTAGGGAATGAACGTAGTTTAAAGCTTAGCAATCTATGTTTGCATTTTTTTTGAGCCCATATTGCTAGTGGGAAATCAGCGTCAGCAACCCAAACTACCAATAAGTAATCATCGTCTACGTCCTGTAGTTTGAAAAAATAAAACCACATGTTTTCCAAATGAAGTTACATTGTGTTGGAATTGTTTTGGCTTGTGAAATCATTACAGTTAGTTGATTCTACTATTTTAAATAATATTTGGTGTACCATCAATTTTGTTTTGCTATTTAAAAATTGAAAGAATTTGGAAACGAAGACATGGACTGATCTAGATTTAGGAAGGAATGAAATGAAATACGGATTTAAAACAAAAAACACAGATACAGTGAAACTAAACTTCAATTAATAAATAGAAAATGTTGAAACATGTTTACAAGCAAAATGAAAGAAAACTAGCTTGGGTGATGGTAGCTTATGTCTAAGAATAGATATGATGGCTACATTCCTTCTAAATTGTATTATGATGAGGCTCAAAGAACTTTTTATCATGAAGAAACAATGAGAAACCCTAAACATCCAAAAACCTAACCCTGGGATATGAAGCACCAAAAGGTATGGGCCACAATGGGGTTAGTTGGAACGTCAACTTCCCAGGGTTGTAACTTTGGCATACAATCTTTGTTTGGCATGCACAGTAGCCCACCAGAAAGGTCTATCCTAGGACAACAGCTTTTGACTGCAAACATCAGTATTTCATTCATGTTTTCCTGTTCCCCGAAAAATTCTTTAGGGCCTCAAAACGGCTCTAGAATTTCAAGACTTGAACACTGCCAAAGATGAAAAATTGTTGAAATAGGAAATTGTGTTGGAAAATAGGAAATTGATAGAAAAAGTGTTGAGGGTCCAAGTGGAATAGCCGAGTGGACACCCATATCCACTTGGATCGTCTCCCCTTAGAAAGAATGGTCCCCATTGTGTTGAGTTCCTCCATGAGGTGAGGAAACTTCTGTTGAACTTGGTCCTTGTCAGTGCACTTACCTTGGTGCAGGATCTCACCGGCTTTGAAAACCTAATATAGTTGGATCCTCTATTGGAAGTTGTTTTTCCCAACTCTTGTTGAAGATGAGGATATCATCCAGATATACAACTATGAACGAGTTTGTGGAAGGTCACAAGATGTCATCCATCAACCTCTATGAACGAGTTTGTGGAAGGTCACAAGATGTCATCCATCAGCCTCATAAAAGTTACAGGGGCATTTATCAACATGAAGGGCATGACCAACCACTCAAAGAGACCCTCCTTGGACTTTAAGGCGGTCTTCCATACATTTGTGAGTTATATTGGAACTTGGTGATATTCGGACTTCAAATCAATCTTGTTGAAGTACTTAGCCCCTTAAGTTGGTCAAGAAGTTCATCAATCTGTGGGATCGGTGTCTGTTCTTGATTATGGTTTTGTTCAATGCTCGGTAATCAATGCATAGTCTCCATGTCCCATATTTCTTCTACACGAGTATAATTGGGCTCCCATAAGGTGAGGAACTTGATCAGATGTGCCTTTTTTGTAGCAACCCCTGGATCTATTGCTTGATTTCTTCATTTTCCATAAGAGAGCGGTGGTAGATTATCCCATTAGGTAAAAGTGCATCAGGAATCAGATCGATCGAATGCTTGACCTAACAATGTAGAGGCACCCTTGTGGGTGAGGAGAAGATGTCCATGTACTCTTCCACGACCTTGTCCACTTTCTTATGTTGCAAGGCAGAGCCCTTTCTAGAGGCCATGATCTTCTGCTTACTTTGAGAATGAATCAAGAAGAAAACAAATTTCTTAGTATGGGAGATGATCTCACTGCATTGCTTAAGAGAGATCAAAGAAATGGCAGTTAGTGGGTCTACCTCTAGTATTATGTATAGTTTTCTGCCCAAAGTAATAACAATAGTACGAGGTATGGACTCATACACAGCATGATGCTTCTATAAGTATCGTTGGCCTAAGAAAACATCACAAAACTCAAAGGGAGCAACATCACAAAATACCTCATCAATTCAAGGATTGATGTTGTAGGGCAGGTGGCATTGTAGGTTGATGCAGATATTTGGCCCTTCATGGAGCCACCTGATGGTGTATAGTTGCGGGGGTGGTATTTTTAGCAAGCTTCATTGCTTAACGACCTTCATTGAGATGAGGTTCTTTTGACTCCCATTATCGACAATGAATTGTAGCGAAGCACCCTTCACCCACATCTATGAGTGGAAGAGACATTCACCCTCATCTGGATCTTCGGGCTCACTTTCCTTAACCTTAGTGGTGGAAACTATGGTGTTGGGTTCTGCATCAACTATTTTTTCCCCCTTGTCGAGTTATTGCTCAAAGTATAAACATGTGTCTCACTTTGAAGCTTTCAGCTCAGCAACGAGTGACTACTTTGCGTGGAATTCACTTGTGTTGTGAGTGGGGATCTTATGGAACTCACACCACTTTCCTCTTTCTTTATTCGTCTTTCCATTGTTATTCTTTTCTTGTGGCTTCGACGGGTTTTCCTGGATCATTCCACCTGGGCTCTGCGCTTTGTTATGTAGTTTGGGGGTGCCCTTCCCTGCTTTGGATTCGTAGATCCGAAGTATAGAGTCTTATGTTTAAATCTATGCTTGATCTTGATAGCATATCAATATGTTGCACCCAGTGAGGAGATGTCCAAGAAATTCATTTATGCTTGGATGTATTTGTGCAGACAACCATGGTACTTGAGCACAAGATGCCACTCAAAGTCCTTGATAACCAGCTTCCTTTATAGGATATGAAATAGATCCGTGAACTTTGGAACTTCTTGGTCTCTTTCTTGTCGTAGTGTGGTCAATTTTATGTACTTGTTTTCATAGCTCCCAACAGGGTAATATTGTTCATTTAGAACATCTCGAAAAGAGTCCCAAGAGGGTGCACTGAAAATAATGAGGATTCCTCCTCGGCCCTTTGCTCATAGTAATTTTCTCACCAGGTCTTCACGTGAGGGTGGTCTTAAGGTGTGCAAAAGTAATATTTACTATATCTAAAAATTTAAAAACTGAAAAATATCCTTCCAACATATTGAGCCATTTATTTAGAGCATCTGCATCTATTTGGCCTTCAAATATGGGAATGTCAAAATTAACATGTACCTTAAATGAGGGGCTTCGAACTGATTGTTGATGAAGATACTTCGCCCATTGGTATTTGCCAAAGGATCTAGGAAAAATGATCCATAATCTCATTCCTTTGTCTCTCGAGAACTTCTTCAAGCAACAATTTGATAGGATCTCTTACTCCCTCCTCTTTCTTTTTTTCCACAATCGGAGGTCATCAAGGTCGGCGAGGACGGTGTTGCAAGGGGTCAAGCAGTTCAAGTCCCAACTCCTTATACCTCAACCTCATTAGGGACATGCACCAAAAACAGAGAAAGAGGAGACTACTCTAATACCACTGATTCAGATCTATGATGGAATGAAATGAAATACAGATTTAAAACAAAAAAAAACATAGAGATACATTGAAATTGAACTTCAATTAATAAATATCAAATGTTGAAAATTGTTTATATGTATAATGAAAGCAAACTATCTTGGGCGATGGTAGTTCATATCTGAGAAGAGATGTGACGGCTACATGCTCTCTGAATTATATTGCGAAAAGGCTCGGAAGTATTTTTAACATGGAAAAATAATGAGAAATCCTAAACATCCAAAAACCTAACCCTAAGAGATAAAGTGACAAAAGTTATGGGCCTAATAGGATTAGTTGGAATGTCAACTTTCTGGGGTCGTAACTTTAGCATATGATCTATGTTTAGCGTGCACAATAAACCATTAGAAAGGTCTATCAAATGACACCAAATTTCGACTACAAACGTCAACATTTGATTCATGTTTTTCTATTTCCTTGAAAAATGTCGTTTAAAGCCTCGAAACATCTCCAGAAGTTCAAGACCCAAAAATTGCCAAAAATAGAAAACTATTGAAATAGGAAATTATGCTAAAAAATAAGAACTGATAGAAAATAATGTTGGGGGTACAAATGGAATAGGGGGTGGCCACCAATATCCACCTCAATCATGGGCCACAAAGAGACATCCCATGAATACAAAAAGTCAATCTTTCACTTCAAATCCCTACATTGGAATACAAACAGTGAGCAATTTATGTATATAAAAAGATATGCCTTTGGATGGCATCACTGTTAGTGAGTTGATTAAGTTGTGAGATCTGATGTGTGGATTTCCTGGCAAAGAGAGAAATAGGAAGATGAGAAAATGTGAAGTAGAACTGAGAAGGAGGATGCAAAGACAGAGTACAAAAAATAAAAACAAAGATGAAGGTATTCACAATTAAAGACCAGGTAAGGCAGCATATTAAAACTTTCATGTATCACACTATTAGTGTTTCCTTTCAAGTAGTAGCCTGAAAAAGAACAGGTTAGAACCTGTAAGTGGAAGTGGGTGTTTCTAACAAGTTGTAGCTTGCATAAAAAAAAGTGAAATTGAAGCCCCCTGTATGTAGGAGCCTACAAAAATTGATGTAAAAAATGGGAGTGGGTGCTTCCAACAAGTTTTAACTTGTAAAATAGAAGTTATAGGAATGAGTGCTTGCATTTACATCACAATAATAAAAAGTCCTGAATTTTCCCTTTATGGATTTCCACTTATATCTGGTGTCTACATGCGTTGCTTTTATGTGTTGATTCCTATGTTGAAGTTTAATGTTGTTAAATTTGTTATCAATATGATGTATTGTTGCTCATCTAATAGTTCAAGTAACTGTTGAAAATTGTAAATTGATGACCATGAATGCACGTCTGCCCCCTCTCCTGTCCCTTCCAATATACTCAAGTTTCCAATAAAAAAAATCTTTTACATGTTTTTTTAAATGTATATATGTTTAACTCTTATATTAATTATTTTTAATTAATAATAATAATAACTTAAAATAAAGTTA
>APFE030775290.1:0-10743 GCA_000404065.3 Pinus taeda
TGGATGAGGTGAAAATGAGGGATAAATGGATAACTAGATAAGTTTATCAAAGCAAAATGAGATCAAATCTGAAGCCCAACAGATCTCTTATTACAAGGAGGAGGAGAAAGAGGAATCCTAGATTTCTCTTTGAAAGAAGATGAACAATTAACATCCATGTGATGCCCCTGAAATAAAGAATTCATCTAAGAAGCTTCAAGAACATCTGGAATATTCGGAGTGGACCACAGCCAAACTGGTAGTCCAACATTCAGTCCAGGAATATTCAAAGTGGCCATCAAGGGAGTACCAACGTTTCCAAGGAAAGGAAAAGCACAAGGATCCCCTTTTGGGAGGGTACCTTGGTTGGTTTCCATGGGAATATTAGCCATATATAACTTATTCACAGATCCTTCCCTTACCGGAATGTACAAATGACTTTTCAAGGAATATAGACACACAATCAAAACCTTTGCCCTTGAGGAGGAAACTCCACAACTTTTGAAGGAAAGATCAAAAGTATTTCAAGATCAGCAGAGTGGTAAGTCAACCATTCAGAATCTAAAGTCCAAAAGTGACTAGACAAAAATACCTAAAGCCAGCTATATACAAGGAGCAAAGAGCACTGGACTATAAAGTCCCTAAAGATACAACCAATCAAGCAACTTCCAAGTATTTTCGCTCCGGGTGATGAGGACCAGACACCAAAATACAAGAAAGTGAAGTAAGGGACCTTCAGAAGATAGTCTGGGGTAATGACAACCCAGGCCTACTAGCGAGGGTATCAGAGGTAGTTACACTGACCTCTAGACAACAGCCTTTGTCGGTACAATCCCCCAAGCTTTGTAAGGGTACCCTCCAGAAGTACTATTGAACATGATACAACGTCAACCTCAAGTGCCACAGGATTCCCCTCTGCAACCACCTGTGTGGATTCTTAGGATAGGCAACTATGGACACCAACTCATATCAGAAGCTGGGAAAAATAGTTGTGAGGTAGGATCTGACAAGTAAGAGAGGGGGTATCTCTCGTCCTTATCTTCACTAACCCTCGTGCTTTACTCCCAGTCATGGAGCTTTCCCGGTCTCCCTAATGCTATTGGATTTCTCTCTTTAATTAAACATCTATGTTTTACAATTTAGAGCGGCCTTGGAGAGTTAACTCTCCTCTCGCCTAATCCAAGGCCCTAAATATACCTAAACTTGTTGATGTATTCTGATGACAATACAAAAAGGTTCTAGTTTATTTTAATTAGCGCTTGATTTTAAAGGTTTTTCTTTTAAGTCAAGGGATAAATGGGAGTGAAACCAATGATGTGTGTATGACTCAACCGAAATCAATGAAAAATTAACTACATGAATGCAATCATTTTTCCTTCGACAAAAAGAGATCTTTACGTGGGTTCTACGAAACTTCTATAAAGCATAAAACTTTTTTCTTTTCTTTTTTTGCAACACATTTCACACATGCAAAAACTAAAAAGATTACTAATGCTTTAACAATGCAAACTATCCTAATGCAAGGTGTAATGAAGATGCAAGATCCTAAATCACTCTTAAAAACGAAAGAAATTGTTTTGAACCATTAATAAGCCAACTTAAGTATTGAAGATAATATAAATTTTGAATGTAAAAAATTCTCTCCAAGCAAGAAGGACAGATCGCAAAAGATCACAATTCACTTTCAAAGAATGAAAAAGGAACCAAAATCAAACTTGGCAAAGAAAACAAAAATAATGTTTTTTTATGATCTTTTCTTTTTCAAGAAACAATCAAAACAACCTTTCAAAAGCACTCTAAATGCCACCAAAGACTCAAAGATCGAAAGAAGAGCACAAGGAAACTTTTCAAGTCACAAATTCAACAACGAATGAAAACTTGAACAAAAAAGGCTTCAACTTGTACTAAATTACCCAAAAGCAGCAAAAGAGCTTTAAGAAACTGACCAAGAAGTTAGGAAAGAAACACTTTCAAATTCATCAAAAAGGAACTTTCAAAAAGCAAGAAAAGGTGTAAAGCCACAAAATGACAGAAAGCAAAGCGAGTAGACCAATAATCAGGCTTGACACAAAGATTGAAAACAATCTGTTGTTTTGAAAGACCAGAACAATCAAGGACTTCTATAAGAAGTCTTGTGTGTTCAAACACAAATCATAAAACTCACTCAAAAGCAAACTTAGGCCAAAACTTTTCAAAGCATAAGAGAATTCAAAATAGTAAGCTCACTGAATAATTAAATTCTAAAGACAGACACTGACCACTCAGAAACGAAACAGACCAAGAAACAAATCTTTCTAGGTAGAAAGATTTGAAAAAAGCATGCAAAAAATGGTATACGCGACTGTGTTCAAAGACAAGTGCATGCACACGTGCTTATGACAATGGAAACTCGCATATACGCGGTTTCACTTCACAGAAACATGCATGTGTACGCTACTGTAAATAGACAAAGGTGAATATATTGAATTTTGCAAGAAAAATAAAAACAAGGCCTGATAAAAAAGATCAGACTTGAGGGCCGAGTTCCTACAGGAGCAGGAAATACTGTCACAGCAAGCAAACCAAGAACTGAGCCCTGATTGACACTGAAAAAACCAAACAGGGATAACAAGTTTGTTATCCCCAGCAAAGTCGCAAATTATGTTATGGGAATAAGTACCCTAGGGCTTTGGGTTAGAACCCCAACAGAGCAAGAGAAATCTACAACAAGAAACACACATACAAATCAGGTAACATGCTTAAATAAACAAACTATGCAAGGATGAACATACCCAGATGTCCTTCGTTTGGGTAGTTCCAACAGGATTCAGACCCTCTACAACTCTTGATGATCTTCGAATCTGCAAATAAACCAATTCAAACATACATAGCAACATATAGATAAAGCATTTTAATGAAATCAAATTTATATCATATAAGTAAGATGATTAGTTATACATCAAAATGACATTCATACATGAATTACAACAACATCTGATGCATAAACAAAGTCAATCTCAGGAACAAGACAACGTTTCTTCTTATTGTAGAAAACTATAATAAACATGTAGAGAATTCACCTGAATCTTCTTCTTCCAGCTCCAAGCGGAACCGTCCTCCAAGTCCGTCCAGTCCTAGTCTTCAACAACCTCCTTCCATAACCAATACCATGATATCTCAAGCAAGTGGGAGAATATCAACAATCAAGGAAACAAGGGTTTCTTGAAACTTGGGGAAGTGCTTGAAGCACAGGGATACTTCAGACTCATTCAGGGGATAATCTCAGTATAATAACTCCATATCTTCTCCTCCTTAAGGCCTTCCCATAGAAGTCTATTTATACTTCTCCCAATTAATTTTTTAGTTGGGAAACAGTTGGGCCAGGGGCACTAGGAGGTAATCAACAGGTAAAACCCGTGAACTCCACCCATAGTTAAGGAATTTTTTTTTAAGTGTTTTAACACATATACGCAGGTTGGGTATTGATTAACCTGCGTGTACATGCTTTTATCACAAGGAAAAGTAGTGTACAAGGAGTAAAACACTGTTTTTAAAATATTTGGACCAAGTCTTGAAGGAGGGGTTTCCCTAGGCCATAAACCAAGCATCACAAATACCAAGGGTGATATTTGGAGCTATAACACAATTGGGACATGGGTTAGAGCTTATACAATTTAAATCCACACTAGTTCAAATCTGCCAAGGGAGACCAAATTCCTTCAAAGATGGGTTTCCTGGTAAATCATGGTGGAGTGGGTTTAAAAAAAGGCATCTAGAGCTTGTGCTACGTACAACTGAGGGCCTTGACAGAGATAGGGCTTTAAATCTACGCCCTGCAATTGCGTCCAAGTTCTATAACTCTCTTTTTGCTACATATGAGCAACACTCATATGCCCCATACCATATATGGAACTGTGATGAAACAAGCTTACAGGCAGGAAGGAATTGTGGTATGCAGGGATTTTCCAAGAGAGGGAGCTTAAATGTGCCTAAGATTTTCCCCAAGAGAAGGGGGTGGATCACTATTTTTTGTTGTGTTAATGCAAGTGGTTCTTTAATCCCAAGATTTTATCTATTCAGAGGTAAAACAAAACTAAAAAACTGTATACAAAACTGTGAACTAGGTGCATGCATGTCTACACATCCCCATGCATGGATGACAAAGGAACTATTCCTGAATTGGCTTTATCACTTTGTTGCATCTGTAGCAGGTGGTGTCTCACCTTAAAGAAAACACCTACTGATTTTAGATGGTCATGGAAGCCACATGGTTGTGCAGACAATTTAGGAGGCCGATAATTTGGGCATTGACATGTTAACATTGTCGGCTCCTACCACTCATATATTGCAACCCCTTAATGTCAGCGTGTTTGGGCCTTTCAAGAACTATTTCAGGGTCAAGCGATCTTCGTGTATGACAAAGAATCCAGGGGTGGAAGTAAAGAGGTTTGAGCTAGCTGAGCTTGCAAGTAAAGCATTTAAAAGGGCTCTCACACCTTCTAATATCAAGGCTGGATTTAGGAGGACTGGTATATGGCCACTTAATGTTGATGCCCTTATGCATGATACTGGTTGTAGCCAAGCATTTGATGTGGAAGGTCAAGAAGCAGAGAACTTACAAGACCATGTTGATGGTCAAGAAGATGTTGTTGTTGCCAAAGGTATAATGTCCCTTTCTGAAGGGCACTTCTATGGTGATGATGATGAACATGGGAGTGAGACACAGTTCAATCATGAACCAACTGTCAATATCATGGAGGTTGTCACACCCATTGAACCACCGACCAATTCTTCATGTGATATTCCATATGAGGTAGTTGATCAAGCAAATGAAAATGCAAACTTGATTTCAAATGATAATGCAACAAGATTAAACAATGAGCAATTGAGCATGCCAACCCAAGTAAGTCCGCCATCATGGTTGGTAGAGGCCATGATGAATATCAACATACATAATGAGTCTACCACCAATGAGGAAAGCATGGACATGCCTTCACAACCATCAAAGTTGAACACCAAAATTGTTCATTATTTTGTGGACAATGGGTCATTGGAACAGGAGCCTATTCAGCATGAAGTACCTGAAGAAGACAACAATGAGGGCCAATCAGTTGTCTCGGAGGTTGAAATCCAGGTGTTAGGTCTTGAGGAGCATGGGACATAAAAGAAGAGAATAC
This sequence comes from Pinus taeda, assembly GCA_000404065.3. NCBI lineage: Eukaryota > Viridiplantae > Streptophyta > Pinopsida > Pinales > Pinaceae > Pinus > Pinus taeda. Next base: position 5,136 of record APFE030775290.1, read on the forward strand.
TTGGTGCATTCCTAAAGCTACCAGTAGAGAGAGTGAAGGCCTCAACGGGGCACTCAACATTAGATTGTCTTCGTTTGGGGATGAGTTCATAGTTGCTTAAATCTGAAGATTATATGAACTTATTGTTTGAGTATGAACATAAAAAAAATGAAATTCAGGAATCTTAAAAAAGAAAGAAGCAGCTGGACAAGGAAAAGGGAACTGCAAGGATTGCAGTAGCAAAAGCTCGAGCAAAGGAAATGTTGGAAAGACAAAAAGCAAGGGAATATAAGGAACATATTTTTTTTTTGGGCAAGGTAAGAGAGGGAGGCAAGAAAGGTTCAACAGGTGTTGGACAAAGGAGGGTGACAAGCATGGAAGACTATGGTCCAAGACAATTTGAGGCAAATAGGATGATGTCGAACACGCTGGACCACATTGTAGAGCACACACCATCATACCAAGACCTGATTAACATCCAAGTTCCCCACTATTAGCTAGGGGTTATGCCCACCTCTTATACCCCTACCAGTGCAAGTTTAAATCCCTACTATGTTTATATGACACCTTCACTCAGTGTTGGGGTTAGTAACGCAAGTGGACACTTGGGCTACTCAGTCCCTCTGTGGATACAAGGAGGAAATTGGAGTCAAGCATATGGTAACATTCATGCACATCCTAATCAGCCAATCTTGGGTAGTCCACCATACTTGGGTCAGGAAAGCGACTCAAAATTTTTGGGAAATGCAGGAAATGGAGGCCATCAAACATAGGGGTGGTATGACATAATTTTTGTAACCACAACACAATGTAAAATTTGTAAGGATGCAATATGTTGATTGGTTTAATAGTAGAAGCTACACTTCTACACAGTTAAGGATTATCTAGTTCATTAGATTGAGGATTGCAAATGACATAATTACATCCAGTTTTACTTGATTTGAGAATGTTTTTTAATGGTCATTGTGATGATCAAGGAACAAAGGTAGTTGAACTGAATTCAGAGATTTGAACTTTGTTGGGATAATATGATTTGTAGATAATTGAACTATGTTTGGATAATTTGATCAAAGCTAGATAAATTGAATTCAAGAATCTGAACTCTATTGAATTTGAATTTGAATTCTAATCTGAAAAATATTTATATTTCAATGCTAGGTTTTTATGCTTTTTTCAATCATCAAAATCTGCTCTTTTATTTAGAGAAAATCACTAACTCTAAAGCGACGAATCATTTAGTTTAATCTTTTCCTTGGAAGCTTTAGTTTATGGTTTTGTTAGGAGTCAGTAACAACTGTTGAAAATAGCAACAAGAAATGATAAAAATAGAATCCAGAAATTCCAATTTTAATTTTTCCTTGAATTAAAATCGAATTTAATCTCACGAGCTCCTTGGAAATAATTAATTAATTCATTATGGATTAATTAATTGGAGAAATTCAAGTTAGAAGTCTTATGGAGTCATGCAACAGTTATCCCTTAAATTAAGGAGATTATTCCTTAATTAAGGAGATAATATTGAGTTATATTTGAGTTGTAATTAGTTAGCTCAGTTTACTGAGTTAAGTCCAGTTAAATTAGTTCCAAATTGTTTGAGGAACTAATTGTGAGTTATTAGTCAGTTAATCGCATGCATGCATCCAACTAGTGTACTCCATATAACTGAAGATTCTCCCATCAGTAACTCATGCATGTCTATTCATAGAAAGAACCGGTTGAGCTAAATGTCAAGGACAGGTTACTATCAGTTGCATGAGTTTTCCTATAAAGGAAACTCATCCATGCAGAAGGAATAAGGTTCCTTGAGGATTGCGCAGTTTTACAGGGTGTGAGATCAGTGTGAGTGATCAATGTTAAACTTGGTAATAGGAGGATCACCTAGAGAAGTTACGCAAGGAAATAGGAGGCTTGGAGGGTAGAGGAGAAGGTTTGTGAGAAACCTTGTTTGCATGTAAGCATCCAGGAGGATTGTACTGAGAGTTGGCTAGCTGTGGGAACTAAGGCTTTGTGTAATTATGAGATATTTCCACCTTGTATGATAATACAGATAGTGGGGTTTTTAGCTGAGGCTTTTCCCTGAGTATTTTCTGTGTTTCATGTGCATTGATTCTTATTCTTCTGATTATATGTGTTCAACTTGATTCTTGCTCTATCTTTAAGCTTCCACAAGTTTGATAGTAGAAGTAGATTATAGTATTTTGCTTTGGTATATTGCATTATCAAGTTAATCTACAATCAGATTTTCTACATAGATCTGAGAGGTAGATTTGTAGAGAATTTGCAGTAAATTCTACATGGTATTGGAGCTGTGAAAAGTATACGAAGAAGAGAATTCAAAGTTTGAAATTCGGGGTTGCAGGTGCAAATCGAATTCTTATCATACTTCAAGGATAGCTAATGGCATTCTATGGCTTGAGACTCGAGTATGCCTTGGAAGGCAGCTCAAATTACATAGCATGGAAAGATCACATGGAGGTTGTATTAGAAGATAACGGCTTGAAGGATTTCATTGATCAAGAAATCCCAAAGCCAGGTTCAACTAATGCACAAGAGTTGGCTGAGTGGAAGAAGTGTGTGGCGAGGGCGAGACGGATCATCCTTGAGGGAGTTTGAGACCATATTGTCTTGAGTCTCCATGCAAAGGATACTCCATATTTAATGTGGAAGACATTAAAGGACTTCTACCAGAACAATAGTGACCAGAGGAAATTGGCGCTCAAGGATAAGCTTCGAAGAATCAAGATGGAGAACTGCGATACTATTTCCACATATTTGAACAAGCTCACCACTTGCATAGATGAACTTAGCAATGTGGGAATAACTACTGCTAATGATGATATGGTGAGCCTCGCTCTCCTTGGCCTTCCAAAGAGCTGGAATAGCTACCAAGACTCTGTGAATGGAAGGGAGAAACTGCTGGATTGGGAACGACTGTGGTAGGATCTCATGCAGGAGGAGATTAGGAGGAGCACTCGAGATGGTTTTTCATCCAGGGATGATGATGAAGAAAATCTGGCGTTAGCAAGTAAGGCAAGGAAATGGAAGGGGAAGGCGTCCCATTCCGAATCAGATTCTTCTCATGGAGGGAAGAAGGTTGACAAGTCTAAAGTGTGATGCTTTAATTGTCACGAAATGGGTCATTATGCGACTAATTTCCCATCGAAGAAGTCCAAGAAGGGATCCTCGGAAGGATCGGAAGGTAAGGCATTAGCCTCTCAGTTCAAAATGGACTTCACCCTCATCGCATGCATGGTGTCATCGATGATGGGTTGTGGTTGGTATCTTGACAGTGGAGCCTCATTCCACATGACCGGCGATAAAAGTTTATTTAGTACCTTGGAGGAGAAAGACCTCAAGATGTGCATAGAGATGCGTGATGATGAAAGGTATAGTGTTTCAGGAGTGGGCGCGGTTGCTTTTCAGAGGGAGCATGGAGCTCTTATCACCTTGACAGATGTGAATTATGTGCCTAAACTGAAGAAGAACTTGGTATCGGGTGCGATGTTGGAGGACAAAGGCTACGATGTTGTCTCCAGTAAAGGAAAGGTTTTCCTTAGACACATCACCACGAGACGGGTGAAACAGATCAGTTCACGAGTCAAGAAACTGTATGCTCTTGAGGTTCAAGATGCATGTAAAGCCTTGAGGAGAAAGGAAAACGTTAGAGACTTGGTGGTTGAGAGGGAGAGTAAATTACCTCTCAACATTTAGCCCCATAAGAAGTCTTAGACAATTGTGGAGGAGCCACAGTTGGAGATGCTGAGAGGAGACCGTGTGGAGGCATCCACTCATGCAGAGACCTCCAGTAGGGGGAAATTTTGAACCAAGTGGGCAGAGGGATCACATGCAGCCATACCTCCAGGTGTGAGGTGGGGCGATGTGAAGTGATAGTCTCAAGAAGGCTGAAATTGGGCAGGGTCCATTTAGAGGTTTTATCTCATGGATCGTACCTTGCTACGGGAGCCCAAAGTACATAGTAGTGGGAGGAATTAGTGGGATTGATGCAGTCAGAGATCAAAGTGACAGAGGCTAGAACAGTCAGACACTGAAGAGTGCAGAAAGGCAGAGTCAGCCGAAGCGCAAAGTTTTCAGTTGGACAAAGGCAATATCAATGAGAGAATTTGATGACAGATGCATCATATTGATTCAAGTTGGATGTTTTTATTTATTTATTTTATTTATTTATTTATTTTTATTTTTTATTTTTATTTTTTTTGACACTAGAGAGAAGTGTTGCATGCATAACACTGCAAAGGTTCACGATCGTGATCGAGTTGAATTCCTTTCTTGTTGAGAGGGAGTGTTGAAAATAGAAACAAGAAATGATAAAAATAGAATCCATAAATTCGAATTTTAATTTGTCCTTGAATTAAAATCGAATTTAGTCTCACCAGCTGCTTGGAAATAATTAATTAATTCATTTGGATTAATTAGTTGGAGAAATTCAAGTTAGAAGTCTTTTTGAAGTCATGAAATAGTTATCCCTTAAATTAAGGAGATTATCCCTTAATTAAGGAGATACGATTGAGTTATATTTGAGTTGTAATTAGTTAGCTCAGTTTACTGAGTTAAGTCCAGTTAAATTGGTTCCAAACTGTTTGAGGAACTAATTATGAGTTATCAGTCAGTTAATGCATGCATGCATCCAACTAGTGTACTCCAGATAACTGAAGATTATCTCATCAATAACTCATGCATGTCTATTCAGAGAAAGACCTAGTTGAGCTAAATGTCAAGGACAGGTTACTATCAGCTCCATGAGTTTTCCTATAAATGAAACTCATCCATGCAGAAGGAATAAGGTTCCTTGAGGATTGCGCAATTTTACAGGGTGTGAGATCAGTGTGAGTGATCAGTGTTACACTTGGTAACAGGAGGATCACCCAGAGAAACTGTACAAGGAAATAGGAGGCTTGGCGGGTAGAGGAGAAGGTTTATGAGAAGCCTTGTTTGCATGTGAGCATCCAGGATGATTGTATTGAGAGTTGGCTAGCTGTGGGAACTAAGGCTTTGTGTAATTATGAGATATTTCCACCTTGTATGATAATACAAATAGTGGGGTTTTTAGCTGAGGCTTTCCCTTGAGTATTTTCTGTGTTTCATGTGCATTGATTCTTATTCTTTTGGTTATATGTGTTCAGCTCGATTCTTGCTCTATCTTTAAGCTTCCGCAAGTTTGATAGTAGAAGTAGATTATAGTATTTTGCTTTGGTATATTGCATTATCGAGTTAATCTATAGTCAGATTTTCTACATAGATCTGAGAGGTAGATTTGTAGAGAATTTGCAAGAAATTCTAAAACAACAATGTTTTTAAGCATCTTATTGCTAACCAACTTTTCTAGTTTGAATCACCCAGTTCCATACAACAACATACAAGCCTTAAATTTGATTCTAAGCACCTTCTCTGATGAATCTGCAAGCACTTTTCTCTGTTGCAATCACATATGGTGGTTGTATGATCCAGGTGGATGTTGGTGGCCACCCACCTATCCCATTTGGACCCCCACAACTGTCTCTTTCAGTCTTTTCAGTTTCCTAAATTGTAGCACAATTTACTATTTTTAGCAGTTTTTCGGGTCCTGAACTTCCGAAGCCGTTTTGAGGCCCTAACGACGTTTTTTTGGGAA
>APFE030775294.1:0-19580 GCA_000404065.3 Pinus taeda
TTAACTAAATTAAAGAAAAAGAACATGTAACAAGATTTTTAACCATATAACTTGTATGATATGGCAACAGTTCATATCATCTAGGGACCGAGGGGCATCTTGTAGTAGTCAATTAATTACGTTGGAACACCTCAATATTTTCATCCAAATCATGTTTATCATTCATTATCACAATATAGTGCATACCATACCCTAAATATGGAATTTAGAAGCTTGGAGATCCTTCAGAATCTTTAACATGGTACTTTTAGAAAAACAACTTTAGTTTTGGTAAATTAAGGTTTACATTTTGAATGGTTTCTTCTTTCAATTTCAAGTTGGTTTACACGGGATGATAGAACAAACTTTATTTTGTTCAAGCTTACGGAAATGATTTTGTTTACTTTCATGCAATTATACTAGCTTTACTTGTTTCTTTTCATTTCCTACAATTAGAATAGGGTTATTTGTTGTTCTTTACCTTGCTTTCAATAAAGTACATCTACATGATATTGTTTTTTGTAAATAAAGTAGGTTTATTGTTTGTCATTTATTTTTCTACAAAATTAGAGTGTGTTTACTTGTTCTTTTTCTAAAGTTTCAAAGTATTTTTTGTATAATTGATATAAAGTGAGGTCATTACACAACATAGTTTCCCTTGAGGTGCATGAGATCCACCAAAGGACAATACAATACATGTTGCACAAATAGGTTTGACCCTCTTAAGTTTGTGTTTATACAAACATGAAACTAATAATTGAATTCAATACCATGACGACAATTAACATTCTTATTCTAACACTAAGGAGACATGGTATTATTAAAAAATAGCTATAGATTCAATCTCATTAAAAATAGTTATTACAATTGTTGTTCAAAAGTTCAAAGATAAAATCATCAAGGTATAAAAAAATCTTTCTTTCAAAACACACAACAAACCTAATCCATTGAATATTCTTCAATATATGAATGATTATTGTCCATTGATTATTCTTCAATATATGAATGGTTGTTGCCTCTTGAAAACACAAATGGTAAATATATTTTCAAAACTAAACTAAATCTGAGTTCATGGAATTTATGCCTCTTATCATAAGTTTGACTTGTTGGTCATAAAACTAGAAAATGAAAGCATCATGCAATATTTGTTGATGATGGAACAAAAAATAATACTACTTTTTTTTTTTTGTAGAGAAACATAATATTTATTTCACGATGGATGGAATGTCGATTACATTCATATTCATATGCACACCTTTAAGCATAAAATTTTGGAACTAGATATGTGGGGTAAAAGATTCAGAAATGCCATGTAAAAGATTCAGAGAAAACTTTAGGCTGGTTATTTGGAAACCATGATATTTTGGAATAAAATTGCCATTATAGTACTTAATCTAGGTGGTAATGGAGGTGCTTTTGTATTTATAATGAAAACACAATTAACAATTGAAAAATGTTTAACTTTTCTTAATGTATTTAGGTTATGAAAACTTCACATTGATTCAATGTCTAGTGCATTTATTGAATTAAGTGGTGTGTAATAATTTCTTAGTGATAACTATGTTGGGGTTTTGCAGTTCCTCAATGTAATGGAGGTCATTTTGTATTTCTAATGAAAACAAAATTAACAATTGAAAATGTTTTAACTTTTCTTGATGTATTTAGGTTTTCAAAGCTCCGAACTCATTTAATGTCTCGTCCATTTATTGAGTTAAGTGCCATGGAATAATTTCTTGATGATAACCATGTTGGACTTTTGGAGTTGCTTGATGTAATGGAGGTGCTTTTGTATTTCTAATGAAAATATAATTAACAATTGAAAATGGCTTAACTTTTCTTGATTTACTTAGGTTTTGAAAACTTCAAATTGATTCAATGTCTAGTTTATTTATTGAGTTAAGTGGCGTGGAATAATTCCTTGAATTCCAGAAGTAATCAAGGAAATTTGCTTCAAATCAAATTATATTACTATTTTTGAGATTAATAAAGTAATATTGGGAGATAATAAGGGTTTTACAGAATTCCTCCCTTTATTTAATTGTAGTAGTCACAATTATATATTTAAACCCTTATATAATAGGAAACCCTTAGCTTCAAATAATGTGTACTTCATTCAAAATTTATTACTATATTTTTAGAAAAAGAATTTTAACAATAATGCTTTCTCATCTAGTTGGTGCCATAATTAATTTAGTCAAAAATCATGCCCAATTTATATTTAAGGTCATTGACAATTTTTTGGCTTTCCAATTTAATGATCATATGTCATTCTTTGTTAAATGCACCTAATATGCCATAATAAATGAGGAATAATACTATTGACATTTAAACATCTATTTCCCAAAAAATAACATTTTTTTATCTAATTATTGTCTTTGCATTGAGAAGAGAGAGGTGTTGTTATTGTCTTTGTATTTAAAAGAGAGAGGTGTTGTTTTAGGTTAGGATGAAAGAGATATGTCACCTACATCAAAATTCAATTCAAAAGTCTAATGTAAAAAAAGTAATAATAATAAAGAATAAAATATAACTTTTGTAATTTTAATTTATGGTAGTTGCATGTTTATTCTTGCTCCCGAAATTTCTTTGAAACAATTTTTAATGGAAATTTATAAATTTTACCTCAACCTCGAAGTTTGTTATGTTTAATATTTTTGTAATCATCAATTTTAATAGTGATATGAAATACAAATTATAGTACCAATTAGTAGTGGAAAGATTTATGCTAACTCTTTTCTCAACTATCTCAAAATTGAATGAAAGATAAAAAAAATATTCCATAAGTGGAAATTGTAAACCTTAGTCACCCTTTAGTAAGCAACGTAAATCAAGATAGAATTCATAAAGATATGAATATACAATATTGTAATTACACATTAGTGGTATTATTGATTCCATACAATGAAACAAATTAGAAAAAATGAGCTATCAGCAAGTACTGCTATATATATATATCCATTCGAAGAATTTTTTAAGAAAGGAAATTTCTGGTGTAGACTTGTATTATGATTATACTCTAGTTATTTAATCATCCATTTTGGGCTTTGCATATATGGGGAATTTTATGTTTAATATACTATATAAGGGATTTTCACATAATGATATTAGGTATCGCTTACCAATATATGCCTACAATTTGAATCCCCAAATTCATTTTCTCACCATAAAGTAAAAAAATTGCTAGTACAAGAATATGTGGTGGATTACTAGAAATGTATTCAATTAATAAGGAGTTACTTTTTATTTTCATAATTTATATTTAATTTTTGCTCACAAATAGGATCAATGTTTAACACTATGTTTATTAAACTCATGCATTCTTACTGTGGCCTAGGAAGTATGTTATCAAAGCTTATGAAATTTTCATAAATTTTCATGCAAACAATTATTCACATAAATTTTTAATATGTTTTATTATGATAGAATTTAGTTTAGATAAAAAATAAATATTCCACAATAATATTATCCATTGGGGTCAAGATGCTTCATTAGATCTCACAATAAAATTAGTACATGCTTCCTTATAAACAAAAAATTCCTTGTGCTTTCTGGTACCTAATGGGATGTTCAGTATTAGATTATGTTCTAGCAAACCTAACTTTTATATGTGTTGTGGTAGCAAGGAGATGATGTGTTCTTTCCTCTCTTAATATATTTCATTAGTACTATACTTCAATAATTTGTATTTATCATTATTTATTGATGTGCTCCATTGAAGTTTCTATGTTATTCCTAGGTCATACATTCACCCTTATTGAGGATAGTAATATAATTAAAAAAAATCAAGTAGGGCTTGAATGTCATAAGAGACAAGTATAACATGTCATATTATGAACTTTAAGGATGAAATCACCCCTATAAATAATAAGATATCAAATTCATTTACATTACCTTTTCCTATTATCATTGTCATGATTATACTGCCACCATCCATTTATCATAATGGACCCAGCCAGTCCAATCAACTGTCATAATCTTACCTTTGGTTGTGCTTGCTCATGCACCCAACTTCATCTAAATTTTACATTACCTTTTAGGTACAACACATCTCTCCTCAAGCTCCATTAAGTTTCCCTTTTGCCCAAACAATTCCCAAGGCTCAAAACTTAAAAGGCAAGACAACGAACAAACAAGAATAAAACCATGAAGACCCATAACAACACTACTTCGAAAAAAAGTGGCATGATCATCCACTAGAAAAAACAAAATTTCAAATCAATGACGATAAAACAATAAAAGACAAAATTCACAAGACTAAACACAAACACCATGACTCAATCCCCATGGTTCCTAAGGAAATCTCAACCTGAATTTTCTTCAAGATTTCATGGAAATTTTCTTTTCCATGCAATCCCTATGTCATACTGCCATTAAAACATAACTTTTAGTGCAATAATAAACATAAAAATACACCATATACCTCATCTTTTTGTGCCAAGAATGTTACCTTGCTACGGAACACGTCCATGCCATCTCTCAAGGGAATCCAATTATCTTGACAAATCCATCTATAACTAGAGACTAACTAATATAGGTATCAATTAAATGTTCATGAATCTAGAAGGTATCCACATAAGGTCAAACAAAATCAATGTTAAGAAGACTCCCTATCTGTCAAGAACTCGTTCATTAGGAATTAGGGTTTCCAAACATAGCCAAAGGAATCTTACTACCCGATTCTTTTCATTTACCTTTACCCTTGCTGCAACTAAGTCTTACTATATACTTTCACATCACCCAATTGTTAGTTATATAAACACATAAACCCTAATAGCAAGCATGTTTCGTGCAACTACTCACACATGTCAAAGACATGTTCCAAATATCATGACAACCATACTATCAATTTGCAATCAACTTTCACAAACAATCATGTCATAATCCATAGTCAACTCATAGTCATTAGACATAATTCTACAACTATCACCTAATACACTCAAGTACATACAAACTATCTCAACACATATATGTTAGTACAATCATCTTAAAACAAAATCATTTGAACACATACTCATATTAAGCAAGTCATCAATCATTCAACCACTTGCAAACATACCATGTTAACTAAATTAACTAGACGACATAATAGAAACCAACATTAAACATCAATAAACAACATAATCAAGAATGAAGCACCAAGTATACTGCATAAGCAACCTCATACCTTAGTGTACTTAAGGGGAGGCTATCTTGTTTGCACAATCAATCTAGGCTAGCATGATACAACTTCACAACTTATCAAACTGAAACATAAATCGTGATATCCATAGCAATAACTAACTAACAGTTTATAGCATAAGCTTATAAGATTTTCATCCATACGATAACAATCACATATGTTACGCTTAGTTAGATTAAGTACCACACATGCAACACAATAAATCGACCTCATACCTGAATATCGCACACCATACACTACAGACGGTCAAACTAGTTTAACATAATATAATAAATGACATTATAGATTCTTTTAAATGCAATGAAAATACCCTCACACAATCTCTCTTTACAGATGACCAATCCAAATTAACAACATAAATATCTCAATGAATTAACCCAATCATCAGTTTATAGCATATAAGTACAATAAGCTACATATCATGCTCATCAACAACATATAATCCTAATCATCAAGTTATCTAACATAAAACAACAATGGAAATGTGTACAACCACATGTTACTATCATTCATGGCTATTTGGCACATGTGCATATAACCACACTAATCATGAATGATACCATAACATAAAATACATGTTCATAAACCTAATTTATATAACCCTAATGTACATCACAATCCACTAACTAACATACCTGCATGCCAAACACCCAAAGTCTAGCGCTGCATCCTCATTATGATGATCTACATCTCTTGTTCTATCTGAGCCAACACATTAGCATCATAAAAAGCAATAACATCACGATGACCTAAATTGCATACAATGACTTCACAAGGAATATTTGACCTACTATTCATGCATAACTATAACGAAGACCATACATGCATAACAACTACAAGATAACATATACAACACATGACTACCAAAGCATATACTCATCATTCTAGCTAAACTCCAGTTATCAATGCATTATGATACCAACTACACAAACAGTGAGCTCATGCATGAAAACATGTAGTCGAGCATAGGTTATCAATTCTTGTAATCAACCTACATGACTCATATATGTAACATAACCTACAATGATATAATTATGTGACATAAAATCAACATGTAAGCAATATATAACCATATAGAATGAATCACTTACACATGACATATTCATTCCACTAAATCAATATCAAATTCTCCATGATAACCATAATACATTTAGGTGGTTCCCAATATTTGACTTATAACTTCCTCTAAGAGTCTTACAATATTCTACTTTGTTTTTGTTTCACAAATGTATATATTAATATTTATTTACAACATTCAACTATTTCTAGGTATATTTATATATATGTGCCTTTTTTCTTATATTATTTATTCATAGACTTTTTTCACATCACTGTACACATTTTCTTAAAAAAAATCTATCTATTTACAATTAAGTACTTAGGAATGGGTACATAAACCTTCCTCTCAGGGAGATTTAGAGAAAAAGAATCATTCCAACATATTTACTTATGTAGTTTATCAAAGTAAGTCTATCACGAACCACACAATGGAGTTGAGTGGAATGTTACCTAGGGAGAGTCATTGCACAATTTCTACGCAAAAAAGAAATATTGTCTTCAAAATATAGGATTAAATAAAGTTCACTTAATTGTAGAAAGATACAATTTAATTTTAGTGATACATAATTTATTTCTACTGATAATATCCATTTAATTGAGAACATAATAGGATAAAGAAAAAAAAAGTCTCAATTCTTTTTGTCTATCCTATTTTTATTAAAGAAATAATTAATGTATGTAAATTACCACAAAATTTTACCTTGTCTATCAAGCAACAACAAGGAACATTTCATTCAATAAGGTTCTTCATTTTCCTATCTGAAGTTATGCTCATAACTCTTGAGATGCTGATTTCCTTTCAATGGAGGTTTTGACACTAAGGTGTAACTAAACTTGGCTACAATTGGGATGTGATTGGAAGAATGATTAACTAATGAAAGGCATGGTCCTTCACTTCCTCTTCATCAATCAGCTATAGTAAAGGCACCACTTTCAATTTCTTGGCACTGTAGAACATGTAATCCAACTATCCCTAAAAATTCCCTCCACCATTTTCCACAGAATGTAGTGAAATGTGGCTCTCTTGTTTTACCATCAATTTTTTTCAACATGTCTTCTATGGGAACATTACATCAGGGATAGGAAAGATAAGCATTTTCTTAAGATATTGAATGAGGAAATTGTAGTTTAATAGATGCTCATAATCCAAAAAACAAAAAAAAGGATACAATTACCAAATAAATGATTCTAATAACTTAAATGTCAAGGAGGGAAAGACTGTCAAAACCACTTAGTGCTAATATAGCTACTTAACAGGAAAACAACGTGTAAATTCCTAAAATGACTTGAAACATTGTTTTAGTGTTTTCATTTATATTTTTTTTTTTCTAAATTTCATTAACTATAATTTTAAAAACATGAAAATGATTGAAATAATAAAATTAAAAGTATACTAAAAAATATATAAACAAACTTATTTCTTTAAAATTGCAATTCCCAAAACTATTGGAAAAGTTAATATAACTAAAATATATTTTTCATAAATCATAATAATGGAATAACATGTTTTCAATAATCAAATTTCTAAATCAAAAGAGGATAATCACACTATGAGAATAACATGTTTTTAAACAATCACATCAATTAAAAATCTAAATTAATGGATGATTGATTCTATCTCATGTCAGCTTTCTCATCTATATAAAAGGTTTAAAAACAGAAATTACTACACAATTTTACAGCCAGTAAAAACCAATTTTTCAGTTGCATATTTCGTTACGCTTCTGGTTTCGATGCCTGACATATATTTAAACTCGGCTGCAATTGGGATATGATTGGAAGAATGATTAACCGAAGGAAGTGCACGGTCCTTCACCCCCTCCTCGTCAATTAACTCCAGTAACGACACCAACTTTAACTTCGTGGCATGGTAGAAAATGTAATCTAACGCTCCGTGAAATTTCCCTCGGCTATTCTCAATGTAGATAGTGAAACGTGGCTCCCCTGTTGGACGATTAATTTTCTTCAACGCTTATTGAAGGGGAAGATTGCATTGGGAATAGTTGAAATAAGCACTGGCTAAAGGTATTCTATGACGAAACATGAGTTTAATGGATGTATCATAACCCAAAATTTCTTCATGTAAGGGATCGACATTACCTTTGGTAAGAAGTGAGTGGGGAGCCCTTTCGGGCAAAGAATTGAAGTCCCCACATAGTACAACAGGAATATCGTGGACAAACTTCTCCAAATCTTTGAGCAAGTAGTTCACCTGCCATAGCTTTACATCGCTGTTTTCAGGATTTCCATGGATGTGGGTATTGGTTATGCACAGACGTTCACTAGTTCTTTTGAAGGAAAGGATGACATGCAGGGCAATGTTGTCTTTATATCTCAAATTAATTGAAGACAAAGTTATAAAGTCAAATTTATTCAGTTTATAAAACGTTGCACAACCATCAACAGTTTGGAGTGTTGCCTTCTCTCTGCTTTCGCGTAAACATCCCTTCATATCCTAGTTTGGCCAATTCTGGATGGAAAAAATCAGAGAAATGGTTCTGTTGGACTTCTTGGAGGCAAATGATGTCAGCATCACACTGTAATATTTCTTTCAACAAGTTTTCTCTGCGATTTTCCCAACTGAGCGCGAACGAAGGACAGTTGGGGAACTGCTCTGAAGTAGCATACACGTCTGCCAGAATGTTGTATGTCACAACTCTGAATGATGGACCCCTCAAACTTCTATCATACCTGTCGTTGTAAAGTTGAATCATTCGCCTAGGAACGGGGTGGGGAAATGGAATAACTGGCTCAGTAATAAAAAACCCCTTTCCTTCGATTTCTAGAAGTAATACCTTGCCTACGTCGTGGGTGTTGGGTTTATAATACTCTGAGGTAGACAACAACATATGAGTGTTGCTGGGAGAAATGCATTCATCAACACTATGGACGCAATACCATCTCTGCCTCCTTAAATCCTCATCATCATCGCTGAAATGACCGTCTACCACGTCTTTTACACTAAGCGTTATATCAACAATAGGTTCTACGGAAACCCTTTTCAATTCCATTTTTGCCGGTAACTGTAATTCTCCTACGTTGTACCAGCTTTACCGTTGTTACCCCTTTCAAACAAGCTTTCTTAGCCTTACGAGTTCGACTTCTTATGAACTCAACTTTTTGATAAGCCCAGTCAATTTTTTTTTGGGTTAAGATAGCGCGCTTTATATGCTCTGCTCTGTAAACGGAAGAGATGGATCCGTCCTTTTACCGGCTCCTAAACAAACATAAGAGATGGACTAGTGCTCCATAAGGTTTTTGTATATAGAGCTTCTTGTATATATGTTAAACCCAAAAAAGCTATTGAATTCCGAGTTTCTTTAAAACGTCGGCCCTTGGATAATTCGGTAAGAATGAAATATTAAAAAAAAACATATTTCTGAAAAGAACTTGGCAAGCTTACCGGTAGTTGATAACTAAATATATATTGCAAATGATGGAAATTAGCCGCCATTTTATATTAATAATGGTTATCTGAAGAAAATTATATTCGGTTTATTATTCAAACAAAAAAATTAGTTTATATATAAGTAAGACAATATTTTTTTCATCTTATATCTCAAATTTTACATAAACAAATGATAATTTACATATATATATATATATCAATTAAATTAAAGGAAAAAAATTAACAATATTTTTAACCATATAACTTATATTATATGACAATTGTTCATATCCTTTAGTGACCGAGGGGCATTTTGTAGTAATCAATTAATTACATTGGAACACCTCTATATTTGCATCCAAATCATGTTTATCATTCATTATCACAATATAGTGCATACCATACCCTAAGGATGGAATTTAGAAGTTTGGAGATCCTTTATAATGTTTAACGTGGTACTTGTAGCAAAACAACTTTCGTTTTTGTAAATTAAGGTTTACATTTTGAATGGTTTCTTTTTTCAATTTCAAGTTGCTTACACGCTATGATAGAACAAAATTTATTTTGTTCAAGCTTATAGAAATGATTTTGTTTACTTTCATGCAATTAAACTAGCTTTATTTGTCTTTTTTCCTTTCCTACCATTAGAATAGGGTTATTTGTTGTTCTTTACCTTTCTTTGAATAAAGTACATATTATTTTCTATAAATAAAGTAGGTTTATTGTTTTCCATTTATTTTTCTACAAAATTAGAGTATGTTTACTTGTTTTTTCCTAAAGTTTCTAAGTATATAAAGTGAGGTCATTGTACAACATAGTTTCACTTTAATTTTTTTTACAGAATCTTTAGGGTTTGTTTATTTATTTTTATTTCATTTTTTTTAGAATAAGATGTAAATTATTTCAATATTTTCTGTGTAATTTTTTCTAATTATTTGTACAACATAATAGTTCCCCATCTTAAAATGTAAAGAAATTAAGTACTTTAATAAAATATTTTTTGTATCTCTCATAAAAACTTCATCTTTATAAATCCTACTTTACTTAGTAAATGTTATTTAATTATAATGAATAAGATAATGAATATTCATGAAAAGAAAACATAATGTATTTAAAAACTGATTTAGTGAGGTAAACTAACTTAATATATAAATTAATATATCAAGCTTAAAAAAAATTAGGTACCAAATGAAATGAATTTTTGACTAGATCCAAAAATATAATTTTAAACAAGATCATTATTTATTATTATTTAAAATGCAGTTTTAAATGGATAAATGGATTCAACACCCTAACCACACTAATGAACTTGATATTTTTGAGGAGAGATGCTCATTTTACAACTTTTTATATGGCGGGAAATGTGTAATTTTTTCCATATTCAAAGTGGAGTTGTCCTTAGAAATTAAAAAAAAAAAAAAATTTAAAGTGATATATAATTAAGATAAAAAAAAATAGACATATTTAGTTAGTTTTACTTAAAAGTATTATAAAACTAGCCCATTCCAACTATGCTTTCCTTATTGGTTGCTAATACTACAACCCAATACAAAAGAGATATGTTAAAAATATTTCATGCTCACTCTCCATTAGAAATAAAATATTTCCATATCCATGTGAAATAAGATATTTTAAAATTATTTTAAAGGAATTAAAACAAAAGTCAAATATAGAATTGATATTATTTATATGTTTTTTTATGTTAGTTGGATACACTAATAAATAATTTTAATATCAGTATTAATTAATTTATCTTAATGGTAAATTTTGAAAAAGCATAAACATATATCTATATATACGAACAACAGTAAAAAAATTTCAAACATTCAAAGAGAAGTAGTAATTGAAAGTAAAAATATCGCAATATATTAATGGAAAAATCTTTAATGTGACAATGTAATCCATAAATAAATTATCACAATGATCACGTTAACTAAAATCATTTCATGTTCACCAATTTACATATTATATATGGTTAATAATAATAATAACCATTTTGGATCCATCCTAGAAGTATCAAGTCTAGTATGACACTAAAAGAGATATGAGCTAAGATGAACCTATACGTGTTTTATATATATATATAATTAGAAAAACCATATGTAAATTAAACCATAGGAAAAAATTAAAATTGATTATTTTAACACATTTTCAATTATATCTAATTTTAAAAACTGCTAGATTGCACGAGTAAATATTAGCTACAATTTTAAAAATAGTAATATATTATATTAAATATAATAACGAGAAAATTATAGAGTAATATATGACATAATAATCGAAAGCATTCAATCTAATATATTACTAAATAGAATATTAAATATTATATAATATAATACTAATATGTTCTACCTTTGTATTAATAGCACATAAAAATGGAAAATTTTGAAAAATAAATACGTGTCATAAAAACGCTCAAATAACTTCTATTTATTAGTGACCTACAATAATTCATAGTGTGTTAATTAGACATTTATCTAGACTTTTAAAGTTTATATTTGATGAAGAATATATCATATGAATTGAGGGTTTTAATTTAAGAATTTAGAAACTAATTGTATTACAAAATTTAAATTATTACGCAATAAGGGCATTCCTCTCTGCAAAAAACTCTCCTAAATACCATCTTGCACCACTCTTCATTGAGAGATTTGTTGTTAGACGATTAAACCATCCTCTGCAAATGGATGATGCTAGATGCCATAACTGTAACCTCTCACATGCGGATGATGTCGTAATCGTTTCATGAGTCTGGCAGGATGAAGCGATAACTCTCTCACACATAATTACCCATCTCATACTCAGACTCCACAGTATGCCATAACCGTTTCATGGGTCTCGTTGGATGAAGCGATAATCGTCTCACACATAATTACTCGTGTCTTACTCAGAATCCACAGTGTACATAGCCTTATGTTTTATTTGTTTTGGCATTGGTGTATGACAGTGATCATGGAGATTTAGTACTAGAGTCCATTGTTTGATTACATTTTCTGCAACAGAAATTTGAGTTCTATGACGGAAATGAGTAGCATACATCATGTGGGAAATGTAGTGGGAGATCCGAAAAAAACAACTAAGAATGAAAAATAGATTTCTACAAAAGAATATTTTGATGAATAGTCCTCAATCGAGCAGGTGTCTCTCACTCTGCCTACAACTCACCATCCAAGCATTCCCGTCCTAACTTTGAGGATGTGGGTTCTCAGAATTATTTCTTATGTTCTACACTCATTTCTAAATCAGTTCCTTGGTATAGAAGGGAACCCCTCTCAATTAGTTCAATTGTTGTTGTTCAATCGTTGCTCGAATTACAGTCCTCCCTCTTGGCCAAATAATTCCAGCAACCATAACCAACAAAAAGCTCTTTGTAGGCAGCAAATGGGAGTTCTGACTAAAGCCATGGCCATTCAATACAAAAGAGCATGTTCTCATCACAATCTTTGTGACTACAGGGACAAAAGGTGTATATGAAATTTCCATTGTCATTGTTGTCATAATTCTCTACAAGAAGAACCTGAGATTTTTCATCTCTTTACTCATTGTCATGACAACCCTGGTTCGGTTTCAAGGCTAGTCACTATGATCTGATCCACAACAGGTCACTATGATCTAATCCACAACAAACTAATGAAAAACATAATGATACAAATGTGTTCTAGAGTTGGAATTGAGGAAGCAATGTAAATGTGATCTAAATGACACCCAACAAAGCTATATCAATTGCAAGAAAACTTGAATCCAAATAAAGTTGCCATATACAAATAGGATGTGGATAAATTCCAACCGTTCAAGTAGGAAAATACTTCAAACGCAAGAGTTTCAAGTGAAAATACATATCAATGTCTAACCAAAAGACCAAATCATGGTCTTAGCTACCTCTACAATCTGTTCTTTGGAAACCACACTAAATAACGGAAAAGAGATAGCCTTATATTTTGGATACCCTTGTCATGCTAACTATGCAATTCCTGAGACCTCCTTCTCTAACTAATATTCAAAATTCTATTTACACCCTTTCGCAACATCTGGTAACACTTTCACTATCATCGTGAAACAGTAATAATTTAATGCTACTCTTTCCGAACTATTGTCTTAGGATCCTCCTTTGGCAATATCTAGTGACACTTTCACTGTTATGATGGACGAGATCATTGAAGAGTAATAGTTCAATGCTATTTCCTCTTTCCTAGTTACTACCTTATGGTGTTTCCTTTGCAACAGCTGGTCCAATTGCTAGTTATGTACTTGCGTGCCTTTTGCAGTAATGCAAATGTTTTAAACTTAAAATTTATTCAAGACTTAACACAAGTTTATGTGAAGATTTTTTATTGGAAGTTTACACAAAAGATTTTAAGATATATTGCAGGATTTTATATTATGGTTTTCTCTACACATATTCTGAAGATTGCTTATGTTTAAATTATACAAATAAAAATTAGGCAAACAATTTAGATGATTAAAAAAGTGCACAAGGGTATGTTTTTCATCTTGGAACCATTTGTTTTCATGGGAATCCATGAAACAATTGATCACGTCAATATCTTATATAGAGGCAAACTATGTAGGTGCAAATTTAGCACCTTGTCAGCAGTGTGGTTGAGAATATTACTGAAATATATTTCAAATGTTTTTATGGAGCCAACTCCTATTTATTGTGATAACAGTTTTGCAATTTCTCTATCAAAAATTCATGTATTCCACAAAAATAGGAAGTACATTGACACACAATTTCATTTCATTCGTGAGCTTGTCAATGATGGAGACATATTACTTTATTCTGGTTCCAAAGATTAACTTGCATATATTTTCACAAAGCCATTGGGAAAATATATATTTGAATTTCAAATAGAGAAACTACACATTGTAAGTGCCTCTACTTGTAATAGTGGAGATTAGGAGGGGATTTTGGGATATTAATCTCACTATCCATTAGGTGTTGTTAGGGTCCTATAATAATAGGATTCATAATTTTTGATTGACTATGATTAGTCTTGTAATATTGTACATACTTTTGCATTCCGCAAAATGTTTTCCCATATTAAAAATAGAAAATGTAAAGAGGGTGAAGTCCTAAAAGAATAATCAAAGGACGAAAAGAAAGAAAAATATCAAAAATATATAAAACATGAACCCCAAAAAGAGATAAGAATAAATCATGAATGTGTGCAAATTAAAATGTCGCTCCTTTTCACTTTACTTTGCAAAATAATATTGTGTGCAACTCATCAAAAAATGCCACAATCCACGATGGTCAAATAGTTTTATCTTGATTCATTCATGGTTTAAATTTCCTGTTGATAGATAGAGAATAAAGATCTAGCCAAACTGTTTAATCCTGTCATATCAGTAGTTAAGTTGAGAATAATAACGAGCTCATTAGTTTAGTCTGAGCCATTGAAAGTTATAAGGTTAGAATTAGATAGTTTTCTTATCAAAGGCAAAGAAATGAAGGGTCAGCAAGCTCAAATGCACCCAATGAATGAAAAGAAAATGCTAGGGTAAATAAATGGTAGGCAGAAGAAGTTTTGGAAATATACAAGGTTGCTAGCTCAAAAGCACCTTCATCATGCTCAATCCAATGTTTTATGTGCAGGAGGAATTATCAAAGACAAAGGACATTCACTAAAGCTTATTCACTAATTTCCCCTCATTTCACTAAACCATTTATTAATTTTCCCCTTTTTCATTATCCTGTCATTACATTTCTTTCCTTAATGCTTCTTCCCCTTCTTCATTTCTAAGCACCATTTCCTTTAATTTCCCCTTGTAAAAATATCCCCTCCCCTTCATTTCACATTCCGCCTTATTTCATCCCATTTCCCGTTCCCAAAACTTCTTTTCCCTAGTGTGAAAACCATTTCCATCACAAATAATACCCCCCCACCCCCTCGATTAGTTTCCTTTTTCCTTAAAAACCCACTAAAATCCCTTTATCCTAAGTTATTCCCTAACCTATAGTCACAATTTATGTATTTAACCCCACATATTATAATTCACCGAACCTCCAACCACCTCCCAACTTTTCTCTCACAACTCTGCCATGTGATAGCCTTCCGACCAAACACTCCGAGATCTGATGGCCCATATCCATATCGTGCACTCTCATCGTCTGACAATTAAAATGCCAATGTGAGATTCACGGTTTTGGCCAATTACCTTTTTGCTACATGGTAGCACCACATTGCATTGCATGCTCTAAAAAGGTAACACCCACTATTCATTTATTAATCTCGCACCCAAATTTAACCATTGTTGGTTAAAAAGAAAAAAAGCCCCCCTTTCACTCTTTTCATTGATTTTCGTTGCAAACACCTTCGCCCCATAGTTCTAATGCCCGTGAACTCTATTCAACCATTTTCTAGCCATTTGCAACCTGAGGACCCTACCGACTCCAAATTGAAGTAGCACACACAATTTAATGTTCAGAAACTCTACTGCTACCACAGAACCTTGTCTGCACACGTAATCATCATTTTTCCAGGTATTCTTGAAAGAACCAGAATGACCTTGTCATTAAGCTCTGTACGATTTTTATATAAGGTTAATTAACTAAATTAAAAAATGAAAAACAAACAAACAAATAAACAAACTTGCTAAACTAAAGAAACCCATTGTGCATCCAGACGGTTCCTTTCCTGCAGACTATATTCACCCTTCCCACTATACCATAGATTTTAGACCTATTCCTAAAGCGAGAGAAATAATATTTAAAATAGAAGTAAACAAAGTTATGGCTTCCCAGAGCATTCTAAATGAGAAACCACTGCAAACCCCTCACCTTGACATTGACCACCTTCCATTGGTCGACATAGATTTCCAAATTAAAGACACATCCACTTCTAGCCATCTATTAAAACTCCACTGACGGAGTAAACATAAATTCCTTAACATAAGTAACATAACTAAGTGTAGGGATCTCATAAGTATCTAAAAATCACTATGAACCATTTCTCGCTCATGCCATTTACTGCATTACCCTCCATTAAGTCATAGACACATTATCCATTGACATACAAGTAAAAACATGTTAAGAGCCATACATACGTGTTGTCATAAAATGTGCATATAACCAACATAATAAGAACCAATATACAATAAACATGTAAGCCATTAAATCCATAAATACATCAATACCTTTACACATGAAAATCAACGAAATGGATTTCTCATTAATGAATGCAATGAACCAACTCGAGATGGGACTACCATGTTCCACTTGACCATAGGATGGTTGAGTCAAATATCTCTTCAACCTTTCACTACCATGCCATACTCAAAGCATGAATGTGGGATCTCATACAACACATTAATCAAGACGCATCAAGGGCTTCGAGAGGCCATCCACCTCAACCCATCAAACAACGATTCCACGTCATTGTCAGACATGTTAGCACTCTGTAATTTTCTGAGGTTGTAGAAGAGAATCACAAAGGTAACCACAAACAAAATTTTGAAGCTAATATCTAGCCCTTCCAACTTCAGAGAGGGCTCTCGGAAGCCACATTTTAAGACACTGACTAAAAATAGGAAAGTTCAGGAAAATATGCGTGCAAATATTCATCCAAATTTCCCAAACCATAATAGATGTCTGAAAACTAGGAGAGGTTTTTGTAAATGAGGATGTTCACAGAAAAAAAGCTTTCGATTTTTGAAAATTTGTAATCAGCGGTTTGTAAACCATGTTTTAAATTACTATGGTGTATAGGAAAAAACATAGTTTAACTGGCCATGAAACAAACATATGACGTGGAGGCATGAGGTGGCATGGAGGTGGGGGATGATGTGGAGGAAATTGTTGGTGGAAAGGAAGTGGAGTCTACAAGGGTGATGTGGAGAAATGATGTGGAGACGATTGCAGAAAAAAATCCAAGTGGCAAGCAGTGAGTGATGCAGGAGTGGCAATGAGGTTAAATATTGGGTTGATCCCAAAACTTGCAACCTATTCTACCATAAAACATTTGTTACTGGAAAACTCTCAAACTGAAATCAAAACCATTTTGCACACTGAAATATGAAATATACACTAAACTAAAAGTTTTACTGCAAAATGAAATTGGATAGAATGCAGAAAAAATGCTCAAAGCACTAAGCTTATTTGCACATTGCTACCTACCCTATACTGCTGAAAATTATGTTGAATCAAATAATGCAAAGACGCCAATGATGCCAGTCAAGTAGCTACTAAAACAAGTGAGCTGCTTGACCATTCGTTAGTAAAATCAAAAGGGCAACTTGATTTTTTGTCCAGAAAATCAAAGTTGTGGAATGTAATGGAAATTATTGTTGGATCTGATTATGGAAATATGTTTGACCTCTTGAGCTAAAAAGAACCTCCATGTAGTTTGTTACAGGATCAATAAAGGCATGATTAATTAGTTTACCTTGCATGCCCTTATTTTCTGATTGAGCATGTAATATCATAAGTTGTATTCTCGAGGTTAACCCCTGATCCCCACTATTCATTTTTAGTCTTATGTTCGAAAACAAAACTCTCATCAATCTGCAAATCAAAATGAAATATCATCTCCTTTTGTTATGTACAATGAATATTTTATAAGAACTGTTTAGGATCTTGGAAACTATATGGCTCAATCCAAAAATCCAAAAGTTCAATACCCTTCTCAAATATTTCAGCAATTAACTCAAGAAAACAAATTTTACCTTCGACAAGAATTTTCCTCGTTTTTAGATTTGTTAACATATCCCTGAATTCTTTTAAAACACAACCATATCTAGCGTTTACCACATACCCTGTCATATTTCTTAGCAAGAAACCTGATCAATATGCAGTGGAGTTGCCATGTTTTTTCTGCAAATATGGATTCTTTAATAGTGGAGTCACCCTGAAAATTTTGAAGCTCTAGATGATTGAACGTGGAGTTGTCAGGTGAATGATACAACCTTCTAGTGTCTGATCACTATCCACCATTAGTAATTAAATCTAGAACTTGATAACTAGGTGCATCCCCAGTATGATCGCCAAAATGTTAACACTCGGTAATTTTCTCAGGTTGCACAAGGGAATCCTAAAGGTAACCACAAACCAACTTTCAATGCTGGGATCTAGCCTTCTCAACTTCAGAGAGTTTTCTCTCTATACATTTAACTTTGTTGGATTGAATATTAGGCTATCTATGATGTTTAAGGTTTGATTTGTATTTGAATGGTTGGTTGATAACTAGATTATCATTGGGCTATGGAGTCTATTACATAAAATATAGATTGATTCTAGTATCTATAGATAGATCTCGCAATGCAGGGTAGCCAAACCGAATGGATTCATTAAGGTTTGTGAAATGGAGAAGAAGAATAGATTATTTTAGATATAGAGCATTCTTTGAGATATAGAGCATTATTGCCTGAAATCTATATTTAGAGATCAGAAGAAAACATCGAAATTATTCATAGCCGGGTGGATAGTCTATATTTAACCAAATTATTCCCTTGACTTATGTTTTGAATAATTCATATTT
Source organism: Pinus taeda (assembly GCA_000404065.3). NCBI lineage: Eukaryota > Viridiplantae > Streptophyta > Pinopsida > Pinales > Pinaceae > Pinus > Pinus taeda. The sequence continues at coordinate 19,082 of APFE030775294.1, forward strand.
GAAAACAAATATGTTATAAACAGAGAAATATAAATACATAAGACGATAAATACACTTCACCAACAACTTGACATAAGAATCCCGTGAAAGACCTTCTGTATTACTGGTAGATATGTTGATACTTTAGAAATATACAATAGCTTTCTTGGTATAAAAACCAAATTCCCTTACTTCAAATGATGAATTATTTATAATAATTCTAAGCTATAATATTTTAAAAAAATATCAAGATTTGTTACAAATATCTCAAGCCTTATTTACGAAGATAGAATTGAGATATAGGACACTCAAAACTAATGAATCTACTTGGCACTATCTTTGTGGATTGTTGGTGACAAAGAAGAGCAATTAGAATTTGATATCAACTCTTATTTGATGAGGTGACATCCAAGTGACTAAATGTCTTTAAGCTTTTTCCTCCCAAAATTTTGAACAATGGATTCGTGTAATCCATTTGAATATCCTAAAGGATAATATATGTTATAAAACCAAGAGAGGT
>APFE030775299.1:14109-27064 GCA_000404065.3 Pinus taeda
TAATTAATAAATTAATATTATAATTTAAACAAAATTGTTCAAACATAGCCATTCCTTGAAATTATGTCTCTACATTGCTCTCTATTTAAGCCTTTGCCATGGTTTTCCTCTTCATCTAGTCCTGATGATGAACCACACTGGTTGGTTCGAAACACGTCGGCCAAAAAATTCTCCCATGTGATTTCTATCAAAAGACTTTGTTTAATTCATTATGGATAACAGAAGCTTGAATACAAAAAAGATCAAGTTTACAGGTTGAAGAAAGCGCTCTATGGACTGAAGCAAGCGCCTAGAGCTTGGTATAGCAGAATCAATAGCTACATGATTAAGAATGGATTTTGTAGAAGCAACATTGAGCCTACCTTGTACACAAAGGTAAATGAGCATGGAAAGATTTTGAGTATTTTCTTATATGTTGGTGACATGATTTATATAGGTGATTTTGAGTTAGATGAATTTAAAGTAGGCATGATTAAAGGATTTGAGATGACAGATCTTGGTTTCATGAAATGTTTTCTTGGCATAGAAGTTGAGCAATCTGAAAAACGAATTTTTATTTGTCAAAATAAATATGATAGAGATTTGTTGAAAAGACTTACGATGGAAAATTGCAAACTTGTCCCTACACCATTTGCAACAGGTAAAAAGTTAAGCAAGGATGATGAAGGATTAGATGTCAATCCAACTCTATTCAAAATATTGGTTGGAAGCCTCATGTATCTCACACCTACAAGACCATACATTATGCAAGGAGTGAATTCGATTTCTAGATTTATGGAAACTGCAAAAGACACAGATTGGAGTGTTGGGAAACGAATTCTGAGATACATACCTAGAACTAGAGATTGTGGCATAATGTATGCAAACACAGAAAAGAAGGACTTGATTGGATATACAGATAGTGATTTTGCAGGTAGTTTGGATGATAAAAAGAGCACTTTTGTTTATTTGTTCCATCTTGGTTCATGTGTGATTTCATGGGCGTCTACGAAGTAGCCTATTGTAACTCTTTCGTCGGCAGAAGCAAAATATGTTGCAGCAACATGTTGTAGTGACTATAATCACCCTCCAAAATTTTGCCTTACTATTTTGGAGCTGTTGGGCACCAAATCGGGCTATCTTTCTGTTGCATTTCCATCCCTCTTTTTTCCCTTTTTGCACTTATTCACCTTTGTTTACTATGCTAAATCCGCAAGGTAATTACCCCTTTGTTGTCTATTGGAATATTTTGTTAATGAAGTAAAGTCGTGGGGTTTTACCTATTCACAGGACTAAAACATATGTTTGACCACAGTTTCTAGAGAACAGGTACGAGTCCTTCATCTTCCCGCAGTAGGTTTGCATTCACAGCAACGACCAGCCATAAGGAAGCTATGTAGATGGAGTCACAGATCCCTGAACTATTCTTGGACCATCTTCCGATCTTGTCTATCTGGTGTTGGTGCCATTCCAGACTAATGTACATCTTTGGGTATACGGTTACCAGGTTTTGGGGAAAGATGTTGTTCTCCCTTGTTGTGTATAAAAGATAGGTTATTCCTATAAATGGGGGACGCCCCTTCGATATTGCAATAGCACTGTTTAGATTAATAAAATACCATCTCTTTTGTTGTTCTATTCTTCACTGTGATTAATGCAACCCTCATTAGAGAGCTGGGCCTACTCTTCTGATCAGGTGCTGCGCATTTTTATGTGTTATTTATTATTTATGATTGATGTTACAACTTGTTAATTCTTGTAATTACTTTTCTTGAGTTTTTTATTTAGTTTGGTTTTACAACAACGTTTTGAATCTTCATCACGAACCCTTGGTCGGAACGGATAGTACTCTTGCCCTTGCACGTACCTTGTGTGTTTCCGTGAAAGGATACGCACCCATATTGATAAATTAATGTAGGAAAAGGATGAATAGATTTCTCATACATGAGTTTGAACATTTTGGCGCTGTTTCCAGGGAGGCTAACAAGGTGCAAGACACAATTCAGACCAACCAAAGGGTCAATCTCTCGTCCTCGGGAAAGAATGAGTTTTCTCACTCTACTCCAGGTCCTGAGCATAAGTGTTCTTTCTGCTTGTTTTTATTTGCTTTCCTGTTTTGGTTGGACCACCCTCTTGTCCTCGGGAGGGAAGAGTCTTTTGATGCCCTACTCCAGGCCCTGGGTTAGATTTATTTCTTTCAACCCTTCGTGTGTTTTTTGGGAAATCCTAGCTTTTACCCTAAGGAGGGAGGAGTCTTTTGATGCCTTGCTTCAGACCTAGAAGTATTATGTCTTCTTAGAGGTGTGTGTTCTTTCCTGGTTCTTGTCCTAGGGAGGGAGGAGTCCTCTGACGCCCAGGCTCTGAACCCTAAATTCCTGTTTTTTTTAGTTGTCTCTCTTTTTAAGCTCTTTTGTCTTAGGGGAGGAATGGTCCTTTGACACCTTACTTGAAGACTAGATTGTTGTAGGTTGATACCAATACCTTCTGTCATATCAGCATTTGTATGAAAACATAACAAAATAAGAGGGGCAGAGGGAGAGCCCTAAGGAGGGGAGGACTAGATTTGGGAAGAGGGACTTACATCCAACAAATTATAGAAAGAGCTAAATTAGAGGCATCCTCTCACGCATCCGTGAGACCAGGTGCACGAAGAGTAAAATCTGAGGATAATCAGTAGACCAACGAGTGCTATCTATAACATTCTTTGGCAATTCGACATAGTAGGCCCCTCCAACAGTTGAGGAGATATCTAGCAGTATACCTGACCAGGGGAACCCTATGTTGGAAATAGAAGGGGAATATGTCACAAGCAGAACCTCGACAGAGTCAGGCCATTCCAACAAGGGAAAGGAGGTCATAGCCGAGGGATCATGTCATCAGGATGCATGAGAAGGAAACAACGGGAAACTTGCATCGCCAAGGGATTCAGGTAGTGCTGTCAAAGTAACTCCAACACAAGTGGTGAGGAACCCTCGACCATCTTCCACAAAGCCTGTTGAAATAACCAACAGTTATTGGAGGATATTTATGGCTCCTACAACCTCCACCATCGAGTTTCTGATTGGGGATTTGGGAGCTAGTGCACCCACAAAGCCTATTCCATTGGTAGCCTTACCAAGCTTTCATGGGCTTATTTCAAAAGACCTCGACACATTTTTATTTGAATTTGAAATAGTGTGCCGGGGGTATGACTACATGATGGATGCCCAAAAGTTCAAAATTTTCCCTGCTACAGTAAAAGGGATAGCTCTGCAATGGTTCATGGGCCTTGGAGGAAGCTCTATTTCCACATGGGATGATATCAACTTTTCTAGAAAAATATCAGGATTATTGCAAATCCTGGAACATCAAGGAGGAACTCTTTAAGTTCACACAAAAATAAGATGAGAGCTTGGAAGACTGTGTGGAACAATTTAAGTATACATTACAGAGGTTAGGTCACTCTGACTTGGATAAGGAGATTTTAAAAATTATCCTCCTCCAGGCTTTTCATGAGGACTCTTTGGAACTATTGAACATCGTAGGAAATGGAGGCATCTCTAAGGAAAGCTTCTAAGTTATTTGTGAACTATGCATTCAGTTCTCAAGGGGGCTCACAAGAAATAGACAAGGGATTGGCTCAGCAAAAGTATCTGGTAGGGGTATTACAAAGGAAAAAATCGGAAACCTGCTAGACAATTTTGGAACAGATATCCTGAGTACTCTGTCAACACAAATGGATGCACTACAAGTAAAACAAAAGCATCTAGAATTAGATAGGACCATGGCTATATTCTTCCCAAAGTGTTGAAAGAAGCATCTAGAGAGGGAATGTCCATTGGACTCCATAGAGGAATGTGCAATCTGTGAACTAAATAATGCAACAAGCTCATGCCCCTCCTTGCTAGGCCTGAAAGTAGTGTTTCAAGGGACGAGAGAAGACATAGAGCAACTGTACCCCATGGGGTCTAGAAAGCCATAGCAACCTCAACCACCAATGGGAAATCAAGGTATGTACTCAGACCCATCTCAATATTTCCGTAATTTCAATATGAATCCTCAGTCCATAACCTATCCTCCCATGTGGCCACAATACCAACTTCCACCTTGGTAGCAATGGAACCCTCAAGCCAGTTTGAGCTCCCCGTGGGCTCCAACTTGGCAAGGACCCTCTCCTGGGCAGTTTCCTCAGCCTACGCCACAACAACAACAAATCCAACTGCCCTCTAATGTGCCTCCTAGTAGTCAACCTACTCGTCCCTAGCTTCCAATCCAACCTAACCTGAATCCTAACAATAAGGGAGTTCATCAAACGAACACTCTTAACCTACATTTGTATAGCATTTCCACTGCAGAGTTGTATGAAATGAATCTACAATCAGGATGGAGAATTGATGTTCAACCTCCTCCAGTTATCATTGAACAACTTGATAGTGAAGGTAAGGAATCAGAATTAATCAATAAAGAACCAAGGAAAATCGGTAGAAATCAGGTGCCTCTTGCAAAATAACATCAATATGAACCACCCTATCCAAAGAGACTAACTTTGAGTAAATCAATCCCTCAAGCTGAATTTGCTTATTAGGTGAATTACAGAACTTATTTGTCAAAATTCCTCTATTACAAGCTATGAAGGATGTACCAATATATGAAAGACTCTTAAGGAATATTGTTCAAAGAAACCTGCAAAGAAATCCAAAGACCCCCTTACTGTTCATTTCGTTGGAAAATTATCAGATTTTATGATGGGAAGGTCAATTCCTGTAAAGTATGGAGATCTAGGGGACCCAATTCTAACATTACAAATTAATGGGGTAAAAATTCTGAATGTGTTGATAGATCTGGGTGCCATGCATACATTAGGTCTTCATAACTTGAAACACACGCCTACAGTGTTAGAACTGGAAGATCGATCTACCGTAAAACCAGTAGGGAAATTAGAAGATGTAACAATTTCAATGAATTCATGGCACCGATTATGTGACTAAATGGGTAGAAGCCAGAGCAATCGCAAGAGCAACAAAGAAAGTAGTGGCAAAATTTCTCTTTGAAGAAATTTTTTCTCATTATGGTACTCCAAGGGAAATTGTGTCGGATGGAGGGTCGTAGTTCACATCTCACATGATAGGGAAGTTGATGCAGAAATATGGGGTTAAACATAGAGTGACAACACCCTATTACCCCCAAGCGAATGGAAAAGTAGAAAGTACAAATAAGATATTGGAAAATATCTTGACAAAAACAGTAGCAAGTCATCGTCAGGACTGGGAACAGAAACTTCCAGAAGCTTTATGGGCATATAGAAAAACATGGCGGAATAAAACTAGGTTTTCTCCATTTGAGTTAGTCTATGGGACATCCCCCTTGTTTCTGGTAGAATTTGAGATCAATACACTCAGAACAGCTTTAGAAGCAGGCCTAGACTTATCAGAAGCATAGAAACACCGACTGGAATAGTTGAATGAGTTGGACAAGATTCGATTAGTAGCTATCTAGAAGACTACTGTTGTTCAACAACAGAGAATGAAATGGCATGATAAATTTATCAAGAGTAAGGTGTTTCACGTGGGGGATTGGGAATTACTTTATGACTCCCAATTTAAGGATTTCAAAGGCAAGCTTCACACTTGTTGGATGGGACCATATGAAGTGGACGTAGTATTTGACAATGGAATAGTTAGACTAATTACAATAGATGGGAATCATACCTCATTCTTAGTAAATGGACACCGTCTAAAGCTATACCACCGTCTAGCCTCTAGAGATGCCTTTGTCAAACATATTTCTAATTCATCTGGTTTAATGGTTGTTGGTATAAAGGACACTCTCACTCTGTTGTAAAAAAATATAAAAATATAAACATAAAAAATAAAAAATAAAAAAATATAATAACTGTTATTACTTGTTTATATTTTGCAGGAATAACAAAGGAATATGGCCAGGAGAAATGTAACACTCAGTACTGTTATTAACCGGTTGCTGTTACTCCACTAGTTCTGTTACTCCACTCATGCTATTACTCCATTGCTATTACTCCGCCGTTGATGTTACTCCACCGGTGTTGTTACTCCATTGGTGCTATAACTCCATTGTTGTTATTCCAGTGCTGTTACTCCATCCTTATTGTTAATCTGGTGCTATTACTCCACCGTTAATGCTACTCCGATGTTGTTACTCTGCCGGTGTTGTTACTCCACCATTGTTGTTACTCTACCGATGCTATTACTCCATCGTTTCTATTACTCCGCCGATGTTGTTACTCTGTCGTTGCTATTACTCCGGTGCTATTACTCCACCGTTTCCATTACTACGTAGCTATTTTTACTCTGTGTGTTGTTACTCCACCACAAGGTAGGTCCCCAGGTACGTCTCTACTAACTTTTATGGATTTAATTAAAATATTCCAAAAAGACATCAATACGTGCCGCAGATGACTGTAATTAAGTTGGGGGGGGGGGCATCATAATAAATGACAGCATACTACGAAAATGCATTCATGACACACGATTCACATCAAACTATATATAATGATTATGTTATTTTGTAATCACAACCTCGATACATTGGAATGTGTATTCATACACAAAAGGTCATAACTAGTCACCTCCCCAACACGCTGTATTAAACCATTGAAAATATCCAACCGTACCACCATAACTCGTCATCATTCATTGAGATTTCTCAAATGTACCAGTATTGATCCATCCTTTTTCCCCGAGGCAATCATGACGTTATTACTGTTGCCAACGGTTTGGGTCCCTGTCATTCTCCCCCACCAACTAACTGTATTCGTCATGCTGATCCTGCCTCTACAGCAATGGGTGGATGGTCTGTGCGGCATGAGCTAGAAGATACAACAAAAGTTTGAAATAATCAGGAGGTATGGCAGGTCTTTGAGAATGCGGGATGGAATGCTTACTTTGACAGGTTGAGGGGGTCGACTGAGGAGATTACGGTAGAATTCACACTCAACCTAAGGAAGAAAGCTCTTAGGTCTGCGGGATAGAAGTCCTTGTGACAGAGGAAGCCATTGCAGAAGTTAGCAGGCTCCCTCAAAATGGACAACGTCGGTTTTCAAGGAGGACTTCCCTCCCAGAGTTTCTTGAAGCTCTTTTATAGGCAGGAGAAGGCATCATGTAGAAGGGTCGAGGATACGACAAAAACTCGTTACTGCACCCATGGGGAGGGGTAGCAGAGTTTGTCATAAAATATATAACTTTCGAAGGGAGATACTCCATTGTATTCAAATACAATCACCAAATACTAGCTCATCTGTGATTTCCCCAAGCATAAGCCTTTTCACTAAATATGCCTTATTTCTTACTGATAAGTCTTCATTTGATGGCACATTCGGCTCAAGGGTCACAACAGGTGTTGGCGGTCATCAGCCACCATGGGATGGTCCAACTATTGGTGATGAATGCAGCTAGACAAATCCCGATCCCGTGGGAACTATTTCAGGATTCCACAGAGGAGGAGATAGCAGCCACTGTGGCTACCAGGGAAGATTAACCAGAAGCCATGGAGGAAGAATATGCAGAAGGAGATGACTATGTCGACCAAGAGGAGCGAAAAGAGATGGAGATGGAAGCTGAAGATCTTGAAGAAGAGGTTGCTCCTTAAGAGCAAGCACAACTGTGGAATCAATGGAAGACACAGGAGTCGACATAAAACGGGCCACTAGTACCATGACCAAGGCTACTCCACAAGAACCAGCCTCGACTGTGGAGCTAGCAGAACAAATTGATACCATGACAACAACAGAGGCAGTACCACAACAAGTAAGGATGGGGGAATTGGTCGATATTGCAACTGAAGGTCCCCCACAAGGACTTCCTGCCACTGTGGAGCTGATGGAGGAAGACAAGTAGAATGAAGAAGATTCCATGACCACCTCGACCATAGAACCAATGGAAGAGGAGGAACTAGGACAAGAAGAGCTCGAAGCTGGGAAAACCATGGAACCTGTGGAGGAAGCTATGGGAGAACTAGGGCATGAGGCTGGCACTGTCCCACAAGAACCAGCATCAACCTCAGGACTGAACGCTGAAGATCCCTGCTAGTTCTCCTTTTTCTCTTATATCCCATGAGGAGCAAGGGTATCTCACTCCCCTCGATGCACAAAAGAAGATCTCGCTGTTCCTTTTTCTTTGAATTTATCACAAAGACCACAACCGTGTGGGGTGGATGCTGCTCAAGTGACAGGCACTTCGGAGCCTAAAAAGAGGAAAGAGGTAGAGGTCCCTGAGGCCGGGGAATCGAGAGAGGTTCCAGCAGATGCATTAATAGGAGAGCATCTCGCAAAGGCACCATTGGTCATGGTGAGCACTCAACAAAGTGAAGTAGCCATTCGTGAAGAGGAGGGACCAAGCGAAGCGGTCCTGACGAATGAGCCAGTGGAAAAACTAGGCGAGAAGGTTGTGAAGAAAGAAATAATTGAGGAAGAATGGCCAGTGGAAGAAAACCCAACAGTCGTCATAGTAGAGGTTGTCTTAGGGGATTTACCTCCAGTTGAGCTAGTTGCCAAAATAGAGGAAGTCTTGGTTAAGCAAGAATGGGTGGAGTTGTGTGAACAACGAAGACTCCCTATCAAGCAAAAGTACTGTGGAGCACTTGAAAGGTATGCTTTTGAAAAACAATTTAGTGGCTTTTCAGTAATATTTGTAACCTTTTTTGCATTGTGAATTCAAAAGAGATAAGGGATTTGAATAAAATGTGCAAGAATTAACATGGAAAGCTCAATCACTAATAATTGTTGTTTTTCTATACAGGGAGAAGTGGAAGCAAGGAGTTGCCGTCCAAAAGCGAAAAATAGTGGAAGAATAACTGTTGTCCCTCCAGAAGGGAACCGGATGTGGAAAAGATAGAGTAAATCAGAGCTGAATAGCCCAGGAAAGGAAGGAGGGATACCGAGTCGGCGAACGCGAGAAAGAAAAGTAAAGGATTAACCGATTGGCGACTCCCTCAGGATCTTCGATCCTGAGGGATCGTTGTTTTACTTATCTGTGTTATCTAGATACCTTCGCCATTACTCTTATATAAAGGAATAGCGTCGTTGAGCAAGGGGACTACCGCTTTTGTAATTTTCGTTTTCAGACAAAACTTTGATCATCGAGTCTCACTAAGACCTGGTTTATTATACATTTGTTGATGTATTAATATAAAAGACTTGGTGTTTATTTCATCTCTGCGTCTGGAGTAACCTAACGCGGTGTACCATTGGCAGCTAAGGGCTCGACTCCGAAGGACACTTGCTTTTGTATTATTATACTGTGATTTATGCGTGGTTTGCTTATCTTTATTACTCAGTAATCTGATACATCTTTCATATGCTATGTTATGCTCTGTTATGATCAATACTTTAATTATTTTTCCGTGTAATGACTCTGCACTGTATAATTGGATCTATTTAGAGTTGAATTGCGTCTTTAACCAGCTATTTCGGTTACAGAGCATCGGTCTGAATGTTACTGTCATTGGATCCATGTGAAATAACAATTATTGGTGCTTGAAAGTAATGTTACTCTGTTTAGAAACATAGTTATATTATCCTTCATTCTCAGATTACTATATTAATCCGAGGCGTGTATATATGGTTGATTATTGTTGTTCCATAATTCATCAATGAGTGTTGTTCCATAAAGTATATCCCATCCAGTTTTCTTGAGGGAAAAGAATGTTATATCAGAGTGTGAATCATTGGTTTTGACTCGTGAGATTTAGTTCTTTTGATTTATGTTCCATTTACTATTGTTCCATTTAATGTTGTTCCATTTCCTTATTGCTGTTCCATTTTACCTTCTGTCGTTCTATTTACTTGCCTTCGTTGTTTTGGTGTGAGAGAAGGTCTAAGGCTGTAGTGAGCCTCAGCAGACGCTGCCAGCCTCCCAGACCTATGGTCCATGCTCTAATTTCCTTACTATCAGTTTCTAGAGGGATGGGTTATCGCTTCCGTACCCTTGACTGATCAACTATCTTGTGTGTTTCTATCTTTTGGGATAATTTAGTTACAGTTTAGCATCTGTTTACTTTTGCATTTTCCAAACGCTATACTACTAAGAATTACTCGGACGAATAGCCTCGGATTGAGTTACTCTTTGCAATAACAAAATGTTCCCGGATTGATTTATTAATGTAGGATAATTAGAGGTGTGAGAGACCCTAGTTATAGCTCTACATTTTGGCGCCGTTGCCGGGGAAAGAGTATAGCCATTTTCCCTTTGTAGAGTAGTGCGCAAATCTGCTAGGGGGGAGTTGGATTTTAAAAACGGAAGGTAAGAACCTGCGTACGGAGCATGTAAAAGCCCTGCTCCACCATCCGCTCTCTTAGAAGAATTGCTTGTTGAATAGGATTTAGTAGTTTTTAGAGTGCATGACTAAGCAGAAAAAGCCAGAAAAGAATATCAAACCTCCAGCCAAACCCAAAAAATCCAAAGGGTCGGTGACCCTTGGCCGAACAACATTCATAGACGAAATCTATAAGAAAACTGAATCTCAGCCATCAGTAGGCCCCAGAAAGATTAATTTTAAACAACCTACTAGCTCCCTTCAGGCCACAGCATCACCATCTGGAGCCTTTGCTGAGGTGCATAGTGAGACTGATGAACAAGACTTTCAAGAAATTGAAAATTATGTTTCATAACGACTGCAGGAAGGGAACTTAAGCAACCTTTGTGAAGGAGAAGGGGAAACAGGGGAAATAGGAGAGCCAAGGTCTCCTCCTAGGATAATCCAACCGTTAAATAGCCCAGATAAGGGGAGCGCGGTAAAAATTATTATTGAAGGCACCCCATTCCCTTAGATAGAAATTCCAGATAAGGGAAGTGTTATTAAAACAATCCCTGCCAAGGTCGTTCCTTCTCAACCTAGAAATACCATCCTAGAAATTCCGGAAGGTTATTGGCATATATTCGATCCTATGGCACAGAATCAGCCAAATACTCAAACTTCTACATTGCAATATCCTATAGTGGATTTTGTAGCAAATGCGCCCATGAAAGTGATCCCTCTTCAACACATCCCTGCGTTTCATGGACTTACATCAAAGGACCCTGATGCATTATTATTTGAATTCGATGTGCTATGTAGGGGATATGATTACACCACTGACCCCCAAAAATTAAAGTTGTTCCCCTCCACTTTGAAAGGGGCAGCTCTGAGGTGGTTTATGGGTTTAGGTGGTGGAGTCATAAATAACTTGGAACAAATGAAAGAATCTTTCCTAAAGAAATATCAGGATTACTGTAGGTCGAGAGAACTAAAAGATGAAATTTTCCAAATGACGACCAGACCAAATGAAACTTTAGAGGAATACGTAGAACGTTTCCAGTATAATTTGCAGAGATCCCCCTATGCATCACTACCTCTGCCTGATAATGTGTTGAAAACTGCATTAATTAGAGGCATGAAAGAACAGTGGATTGAAACATTAAATATCATGGGAAAAGGGGATATTTATCAAGAGAATTTTGCTGACATCATTGATTTATGCATCAGGAATTCAAGAGGCAGCACAAGGATAAAACCAGCAGAATATGATCGGTTTGTCAGAGATAAAAAAAATATCAACAGAAGGAGTAACACATGTAGAACTTGGAAATTTATTAGAAAATTTTAAAACTGATATTCTGGGGACATTAACTAGACAACTTGATATTGTGCAGGCTAAACAAAAGCAGATAGAGGCGGAACAAAATCTGGCGATTTTCTGCCCCCGATGTAGAAGAAAACATAGCCACAAGGAATGTCCACTGGATGCAGTTCAAACATGTGCTATCTGTACAAAAGATCACCTTACTGAGAGCTGCCCCTTACTTCCTAGATTGAAGGCAGTATATAAGGAAGCGGAAGAAGAACCAGAGCTAGCATACTTTGTTAACCAGCGTCGCCAATGGCAACCTAGGTAATCTGGTATGTTTTCGGACCCAACTTCTTCTTTCCAGCCTCCACAGTATACTGCTCAGAAATATAGTATATGGAAAAACCAATTTCCACCCCCATTTCCGAACTGGTCATCACAGTCGTTTCCTTCTCCAAATCCATGGATGAATCAAACAAGCCAATTCGGCTGGCCAAATTTTCCCTACGCCCCACCATATTGGCAGAATAACTCATATCCTCCACAATGGATCCCCTCTACTTCACAAGGCTCACCATGGCAGAAAAACTGGCCAAAATCGACATATCAGCCAACAGGAACTATTCCACTCCCTCAACCGACTCTGCCAGCTTTACAACAAAACCCCCAGTCTAATCTGAGACCGCAACTCCCAGCCCAACCCAATCCCAATCCCAATAATAGACCGGTCCAATCCCTCCAAATCATAGAAACATCAGAAATCGAACCTGACCTAAGGGAGTGCAATGATCTTCAGTTAAGATCTGGACATATAATAGAAACAGAGGGAGACAAAACAGTTCATATTGAAGATCAGTTACCAATGGAACAACTGTTACAACAAGAGGCTGTAAATAAGGAACAGACCCATCATCAAGCAAGTACATCCTCTCCTCCCTTCCCAGAACGATTAGTCATACCACGACCGGTGCAATATCCAGACTTTGACATTCTGGGAGAGTTACAAAACCTGTACATAATAATTCCATTCCTCCAAGCCATTCAAGACATCCCTATATACGCAAAAACTATAAAAGAATTGTGCATAAAAAAATCGAGGAATACAACCACTAACCCAAGAGTCCAAGTAGTCGGTACTTTATCTGACCTGTTATCAGGAAAAGAGACACCCATTAAATACTAAGATCCCGGAAATCCAATTGTAACTGTTCAAATCTATGGTCAGACCCTGACTAATGCTTTAGCTGATCTAGGAGCTGCAATCAATATTTTGACAACCTCTACCTGCCAAAAGCTCGGCATTACATCAGTAGAACCTACTTCTACTTTGCTAGAATTGGAAGACCGATCTGTAGTTCGACTGGAAGGTACTCTATACGATGTCATGGTTTTTGTAGATTCCTGGGAATATCCAACCGA
>APFE030775302.1:4774-30772 GCA_000404065.3 Pinus taeda
GCTTACATCTCATCCACTGCAATACCTTCACACTTCATTCTTTCATGACCGCCACCCTGAACCTTGTATCATCAGATCATTTTCACCTCCACAAAATCATTTGATCCATTTCATGTCGTAGATGTGGGATTCATTAAGGCCCTCCTATGATGGGTCACTTCTTGTCAACATCAGCTCATTATCCAAGAAGTTGACTAAGAAACAACCCTTTCAGTACTTTGAAGCTTGCATGCCTCAATGGCAAGTTTCTCACTTTAGGTGACAGGTTTACATCAATGGCCTTCGACCGGAAGATTTTGTGTGGTGTTCGACATTGACTCATGTATTTGAACCACATGAATTGTATTGTTGTACCTTGAGGTTCATCATCATTGGTGATTCCTCGCGCGCCTGTTAACAACTTACATCATTGGCTAGTAATCAGGAAATGTCTTTCCATGTTCAACGCTAGAACATCCTTTCACATGGATCGACTTGTACTTTGGGTGAAGATTGAACAAGTTTGAATACCCTGGATCTAGTTTCATCCATCCGGGCTACGATATATTTAGGAAAATAAAAACATCAAATGTACGTCATAGCTGCATAGATGATCATCGAAGCTAAGGGATGATGGCTCTACCATAATCATCAGTCTGCCACACATATGGTTGTCTGTCTCATGTACATAAAAATGAATTTATAAAGTTGAGAATGGGAATGCCCTCCTTAGCTAGATCATGAAAAGATTATGAAGATAATGTATTGTATTTTATCTTATTGCAGGTCACCTTCTAGTTCGAAAGACCTCAGATCCTCATGATAAAGCATTTCACCCGACATAAAAAAATTACGAACTCATGCTTTAGGGGGCAACTGTTATAGAAATATTTGGGCATTGCAACCCCAATATCATATGTCCATAAAGGAAGGGCTTCTAAGCCCCTAAAAGTGTTGTTACACACCGTAAAGCAACAAGGTCATCTGATTACATCATCTCCCAAAAGTTCGCCCTGAAAAACTACTCAAAACTGGTCAAAACAGGACCATACAGACTGCTCAGTGCTAAGGGTGTGATGCATCTCACTTACTACATGTAGAAGGTGTGATGCATACTGAAAAGTCCTTCAGTAGGGTACGATGAGCTAGAGCAGACAAATGGCAGAGGTACTTGGCTAGGTGGAAACCCAAAGAATCTTCTAGAAACTGCCCATTTGACCCTTGCCTCTCTGAATTTGCGCAGGGATGAGTAAGAGATCATGAAATCTATAAGTGGAACCAAGAACTATCAAAAAAATGACACTAATCAAAAACCCAGAAGTTGACTCACCCACATGCAAACATCTATATATGGATCCCTCATCCTAGAGATCCAGATGCTAGAATTTTGTATCTTGTAAGGAATTTTGTATCACTTAGTTCAATTCGTTCTGTGTGCGTGTGTTTCCAAATCAACCCCAAGCCTCCATCATGTTACTTAGCCTCTCCACCAATTTTCAAGGCTAGAGGACTTACGATGCTACCAAAAAACTAAAAATAAGTAGGCGCTATAAAATCAACATGTAAGTGACATGTAACAATATGTAACTAATCATATACTCATGATAATAAATTACACAAAATTAATCATCAATTTTCTCATAAAAACCTTACTATCCTCATGAATAACATCAAGAAAATGTAACAAGAACATCGAATGCAAGTATAAGATACACACATGGAACTGGCATGCACGCATTACCAACACACACTGCCCATCTAGTCCAAGAGTTGAACCATGCTCTGATACCAATCTATAACACCTTTCTCCCACATCGAGCCATGTAACCATGCCAACCAGGGTAAACATGAGACGATAGGCTACTATGACCAGATTTGACCTCCAATGTGACCTTAAGGAAATGGAATCATCAGAAACATCACACACAATCATCTAACATCATCAACAAAACCCTCAGGATACATGTCAACCATTCATATAACTTTTCCCTTGGTCCCACTAATATTCTAGATATCTTAGGTTGTAGTCCTTGTTAACCAGGTAATCCCTTCCACAAATAGAAGTGATCCATCTAGCCCATTATGTGGATCTAGTAACAAATGTGACAAAACAAGTAAACTTCCCTAACCTAGATCACAATGATAAATGAGAAAGACAGATGACCTACGTCTCTCCTATGCACTTGAAATTTGATGATGATCCTGATCCCTTAGCTCCCAAGTTCACTCCTCATTATTTCTAGCATCTAATTACCAGTAAGAGAGATGAAATTACAACATGAGACGAGAGGCTACTATGACTATATTCGACCTCCTATGTGACCTTAAGGAAGTGCAATCATCAAAAACTTCACACAAAATCATCTAGCATCATCAACAAAACCCTTAGGAGACAAGTCAACCACTCATATAGATTGTCCCTCGGTCCCACTAATGTTTTGGATCTCTTAGGTTGTAGTCCTTGTTAACTATGTAATCCCTTATACAAATAGAAGTAATCCTGTCTAGCCCATTATGTGGGTCTGGTAACAAATGTGACAAAACAAGTAAACTTCCGTAACCTAGATCACAATGACAAATGAGAAAGGCAAGTGACCTACCTCTCTCCTATGCACTCGACATTTGATGATGATCCCAATCCCTTAGCTCCCAGGCTCACTCCTCGTTCTTTCTCGCATCTAAATACCTACAAGAGAGATCAAAATACAACGACAAGAGATATCATAATATATCTATTCCAATATAAGTTATACAACATATCAAGGAGTATGGTACTAAGAAAACCATCATAGACAAGCTTATGGGAAGTAAAACATGCTTTGTATTAATGATTAAATTAGAGAAGGAAGCATACAATCGGTGCCTTTATGCTGAAGGCCTCCTTTAGGATGGTTCCAAGTCCAAGCTAAACTTAAGAAGCTCTCCTTTCCTCTCTTAGAAAAATGGCTACATCTAAGAAGAATGGAGCAAAAGAATGGTAACCAATAATGGCCAACCCATTGAGGAAAGTGAAGAACAAATTTTGAGTGAGGTAAAGGGTATGAGGGATCCACCAAAGGGGGAAGAAGGACCATATCTCAAAGGTAAGATCCTTAAAGGTAGGATCAAGGGCTCTAAATGGGATTACTCAACCATATCTTCATCCAACAACTACCAGCTCATCGTTCTCAAGGCTTCTAATAATAGAAGCTTCTACTCCATTTTTGGAGAAACTGCATGAAGAGGACCACCATGAATTTTCCTATCAAAAGTCATGCTTCTAGCGCTAGTCACTAGTTCAACAAAAGGTTACCAACACATATTTTCCTACTAAAAGTAGTGATGGTCTTGCAAGTTAGGATTTTTCACACGTTTTTCTAGAATTTATTCAAGACATTAGTTCTCCATCTCTTCAGGGATGTATTGAGCATATAATTCATGGTGAATGAGTTTATACAACTTTTGTTGCTTTACAATTTTTCTGAATACAGTGGCACAAAGGACAACACTTCAGGTATAGAGTTGGGAATGTGACAAAATATTGTGTAACAAATGCCATAAAGCATGAAAGTAGAACATGAAGTGATGGTTGAATTGCTTTATCAGTTAAGCCAAGGAGATTGGAATACCACTGTCAGGAGAAATGCAAATAAAACATGATACATTATATGACGTCTTTGATATATACATATGCCTGATAATACATCTAAATAGGCATCAAAATATAATACATGAATCAATGGTATGGACTAAAAAGGATCATGTCAATGGATAAGCGACATGGATGCAACCATTCATATGAAAAGGATCATGTATACAATCATTAATATTCAATAAATCCTTGCAACTTGGATTTTAATAGATGAGATCCGGGGTCTTCATCTTTATCCCAACCAAAGTATGAATCTAACCATGTGAGTAGAAGTGGTGACATCAAACATGGTAGAAACGACTTAATTACCAGTCAATAATGTAAACCGTTAACATGTGCTATAGAAACCTGCAATAATGATGATGGTCCTAAAGGTACATCAATACAATCCACAAGTGTGAATATGTGAGCTGAAGTTGAACACTTTCTGAATCATTCAATCAGAGGCCAATGATGTAAGCATGTCATCGGACATGAAGAACTTTCCATTGAGACATATAAGCTCCAAGATACTAAAAGGGAGTTTCTAGATAAAATTCTTAGATAATGACTTGAAGTCAAAAGGAAGTGATCACTTGAAGGAGGGCCATAATATTTCCCACATCATTGACACCAAACATAGGATATCTCAAAATGATAGGAGTGATTCATAATTGTTGTAGATAGGGTAACATAGGTAGAAGAGGTTTGAATTTTGCATATAGGACTTCTCTTCAACATATTGGTGACATGACTCTGAAGTTTGGAAACACTTGACTCAAAATGGAATTGAAGGTCATGATGATAATAAGGGTGATCAAATGAGTGAAAAAAGGATTTCCTGAACACATTAGGTAAGTGGCGAAGAGAATATATACCAAAGCTGACATAAGATTCATATGAGTGTCATGTTCAAGAGTAACATGTCGTCTTTACACAAAATAAATGACATGTTTACTTCCATTTCTCCCCATTATCACTACCAAATACCTCTTTATTTTTAATTACAAACTTGAAGAGGATACCATATTCTTGTCGTGTAATTTCATCCTTCAGATGAATCAATCCTAGCAAGTTTAATGAGCCTTAGGAAGTAGTAAATCAGTCTCTTCATGGTGACAAGTCTTATGTCGTTTAAGTTTTACGAGTCCGACGAAGGGATAACTTGACGTGTTTTTCATGTTTAGAGAGTTCGAAAAAGAAAAATCCAAAAGAAACTTTTTGTAGATAGTCTATTGAATTCGAAAAGGTATAAAATGACATTTGTGAGAAACTCTTTGTCATGGTCTACTAAGGTTTTCCTTTTTCGTACAAGAGTCTATCTTAGTATAGAAAAGGGTTAAAATTATACTGAGTAGAGGTCTTTTCATTTACTTTTACGAGTTTGAAAATACAAGTGGTCGATAATCTTTTCATATTTTGGAGTCTGAAAACAGCTGAAAGAGGACTCCACCTAGAGGAATGAGTGGTTTAAAAGGATAGCAACTGGTTAAGGTCATGGTGTAACTACTCAAAACATGTAAAGGTCAAGAGGCTGACTAATAATACCACTCATCATAAATGTTCCTTAGACAAGGGTAAAACAACCAGGTGAAATCGTAGGATTGGTAAAAGAGATGGTGATGATAGAATGAAAAAACCAAGGTTGATCTAGCAAAAATAGGTTGATAAAAATGGCAATCACAAGAGGTAAAATAGAAATGGTTTGATTTTTACACAAGTTTGAAACATGGGAAACTATGCTTGAGTATACTTGAATATGGTCTCATTTTTTCACAAGCTAGATATGTGGGAAAAAACTATGCTTGGATTTGATTTCATTTTTTCAAAAGCTTGAAATAAAGACAAGCTATGCTTGGTTTTGGTTTCATTTTTACATAATATTGAAACAAATATAAACTATGTTTGAGATGATTTTGCATGCCTCCAACATAATGACTCAGTTTGAGGTACATACCCCCCAAGCTTCATTTCATTCACCAAAGCAGACTATTGGTTACTAACAAGTGGATGGAATGAATGTTCACTTACAACATCAAGTGAAAGAAATGACTAGGATTTTATGACATCTAATCAAATAATCGAATTGGAAGGGGTTTTGTTTCATTTTTTACAAAGCTAGACACATGAAAAGAACCACGCTCATGACACCTTGCTTCATTTTTTAATTAGCTTGACACAAAAAAAGGAATCGTTCTCCACACCTATTTCATTTTTTAATGAAGTTGATGTAGTAAAATAACTATCCTTATGGTGACCTATTTCATTTTTTAATGAGGTTTACATAGTAAAAGAATTGTCCTCACGGGGATCTATTTCATTTTTTAATGAGCCTGACATAGTAAATGAATTATCCTCATGGGGACCTATTTCATTTCTTAACGAGGTTGACATATTAAAAGAACTAACCTCATGAAACTTTTATCATGGACTATAAGAGACCATGAATTCCAAAAGGTTTTCATCAGAAGAGAGAAAAACACTCTGAAACGGATACCTATTAAGGGATTCGATGGAAATATCAGGTTCCAACGTCCCTAGTACTTGGTGCACTATATCAATAACTAGATCATCAATTAATGCGGGAATGGAAGAGGTGGCCACATTATTAACTTGTGGCAGAGAAGCTACCACTTGCATGTAAGGACCATTTAGGGAAGATGGTTGATTAGGAATTGAATTAGGGCCAATGAATGATAGCTGATTAATGGTCACAATTCTTCATTCATGCAGGAAACATATGACATGAAAGAGAGAAGAGACAAGAGATACCATGACATAAACATAGTCACAACTAAGGATTATATTAAAATCTAAAGGGCCTTGGATAACCATCACAGTGAGATAAATGGTTTTTCGTCCTAAAGTAATGGGCAACTTAGGAAGGATCCCTAATGGTTGATTGGTTCCTCTATTAAAAGCTATCAAATTCTAGGTAATGAGCAAAAGCTGGGGAAAACCTAAAGCTTTCCTAACAGTATAGAATAGAACACTAACAAACACTCTATCTATAATTGTGCTATGTACAACAATATTATAATATTGCACCATGATCTAGAGTGGAACATAAAAATGTATACGATATCCTTCCAGTTGACAACAATCAAAGGAAGCGACCATACTACTTCGAGGGGATGCCATGGGAATGGGAGAACTACCCTCTTGTGTTACAAGAATAGGAGGATCACCTCCCTGTACCATGGGAATAAGAGGATTCCCCCCTCTACCATGGTAACAAGAGGATTTCTCCCTAATTCTTTTGAATTTGAAGAAACCAGAATAACTTGAGAGGTATAAAATACACTCTTTACAGGATAGACATGATCAACTGAAATCAGAATGAGTTCAACCATTTTTTCGGCCAATGGTTGGTAAAAAATAAACACATGGGATTCACTTTCAGAGAGAGTGGGATTGACAACAGATGATTTTTGACCAATCACTTGATCAACTAGTGGAGGGTCATAGGAAAGCTTATAATAACAAGTCACAAGATGAGGTTGAGAAGTGGTAAGGTTATCCAACACTTTTGAGCCTTCATCCGTATAAGGACAAAGGTGAATAGGATGACACCCTTCACATAATCTACAAGGGAATTTTTCTTTTCCCTTTTTCCTATGGGCTTTATTGTCACTAATTGAAAGTTTATCACCAACATGATCTCCAAAAGTTGATGACAATGTTCGATATGAAACTATGGACCAAACTTCTAATATCTTGGGAATACCAAGACATTCTCGAAGAAGGTGGTCACCCTTACAAATATTTAAAGGGAATTTGACTTTATGAGGTTGATTGGAATGTTTCTCAACATCAGTTACATTGGTAGCAATGGTTGTTGGGTTTCCCCCTTTCTTATTTTTCTTCCTCGTAATCTTCATTTTCTTCTTCTTCTTATCCACCTCGTTACTAGCTTGCAATATTTCATGAGACAAAGAGGGAGAAGAGGAAGAAAAATGAATAGGCAAAGAAGGAAAAGTGTCAATTTTAGAATCAACGAGAGGTTGATACTATTAAGGTGGAGTACAGTTTGGACATTTGGAACCATAGGGGTCTAGAATAACCAAACCGGTAAACCAATGGTAAATCCAAGAAGAGACAACATTGCCATATAAGGAGCACCAATATTTTCAAAAGAATGAAAAGGACTAGGATTCCCTTGAGGGGAGTCTTCTTAATTGGTAGACTCAGGAATTGTTGCCATTAGTATCCACCTAATACTTACTAAGGAGTATTTCCACAGGAAGGGTATTATTCAGTGGTCAATTAGTTTTAGAAATTAACAACAAATAAATCAAAAAGGGGTAACTAGTCATAAAGTTTTACCAAGAAACAATGAACTGTAATATGCACCTTGGTGGAACCAAGGACTTAACGTACGACAACCAATATCCTCAAATGTTGTGTTCGATGTATCATGGTATACAAGCCGGCAAACTAAGTTACCTATGGATGGATAACAACCTATAGGGGACTCCAAAAATATATGTGACGGTACATAGGAGTGCATTCCATAATAGTGATGTCTAATGCGTAAGTGTTTGATGAGAGCGTTCCATGTACTTACCATAGGTGGAGAGCCTCTAATATACTTGAAAGTACTAGAGAACGGTGCTATACACTTCCATACATGGAATGGGATTTTACCCCATGATACAAAGCTGGAAAACAATGACAACTCCTACATTTAACGAGGTCAAAAGACGTCTCTAGCCTAGACCTCTCAATGTTAATTAAGGTAAATTTTAAGTTTATCTTTTAGTTTTAAGGCTAAAATCGATGCCACCTGAAATCCTATGATGCAACTATCATGAGAAAAGGATACTTTGTTATGAACCAGCTCAAGAAAAGATAGAAAAGATAGATCAACGCCTTAGAATTTAGCCTCTTCGAGGGGGAAACCTCCTTTACATTACATAAATGAACAATTCTTGGATGATTCAAATGAAAAGACCTCCTCTCTATATACAGGAGTCTAAGGGGTCATAACATAATCAAAGCCTACATAACAATAATAATGTAAGGGCACAATAATAACAATAGTGGGCTTCTATGGGGCACAACAGTAACAATATGGGCACTACATGGGTACATCAATATAATAAGTGGGTTGTACTAATAAAAATAAGGGGTTACAATAGTAGTATAGGGGTCTAACATGCCCCTCTCCTTGAAAAAGTGTTGTCCTCAACACTTGTGTAGTTCTTGATGCTTCTATATAAAATTATTGTCCTCCCCATGTGGAATCTTCAGTGGGTAAATTCTTCCACCTGATGAGATACTCTGAAATTGATCGATTTCGTAGCTTTCGGGTTCTTATTTCTGTGACTGATCTAGGTTCCAATATGGTTTTTCCTTCCTCTTCAATTTTTGGAAATATTGTTTGAACTGGGATCTTTTGCAACTTTTGAATAAGTGGCCATACTTCTTCGTCCTTCTTCCTTTCATCCCTTGCTTTCTTTATCCAATCTGGTTGGATAATAGAAATAGCACAAAAAAATGCTTCCACATCCTCGTCCTTGAAGAGTCTTCCCATTCGGTAAGGTTGTCATTTTCTAAGTGCATGTAGTATTGCCAACATTTCCTTCTCATAAATAGCTTGCTTGAGATGTAGCAGTAAAAATACCCAATCACCTACATCAAAACATTTTTCACTATGATGTTGATCTACCTGTTTTTTCGTTTGATTTTGCACCGAAGTGGCGTTATCCTTTAAAAGTTGGAGAAATTGTTGTTGATGCTCGTTGTGATCTTTCACTGCTTGAACCTTTTTCTTCTTGATATGTCCTTCTATCTCTAGAGTTTGGGGAGTGGTAATTTCTTCCAATCCTTTACAAGATATGGTCGGATTCATTTCTTGATGCTCGATGTGATCTTTCACTTCTTGAACATTTTTCTTCTTGATATGTCCTTCTATCTTGATAGTTTGAGGAGTGGTAATTTCGACCAATGAGTTACAAGATATGGTTGGATTCATTTCTTCTTTCTCGATGTGATCTTTCACTTCTTGCACCTTTTTCTTCTTGATATGTCCTTCTATCTTGAGAGTTTGAGGAGTGGTAATGCTTGCCAATGCTTTACAAGATATGGTCTGATTCTTTTCTTCTTTCTCTGGGGTTGGGTCCTGGCGTCTATCTTTTGATGTTTCTTGATCCTTTTCTTCCTCCTCTTCATACTCTATGCAAAATAATTTCTTCTCAGCACACTTATGACCTTTAGTGCATTTGCTATCACAATTGTAACAAAGCCCTTTTTCTCTTTTTTCTTCCAATTGTTGTGGTGTAACCCTTGTAGGTTGTGGAAGGCTAGGAGAAACAACACTTCCATCTTTATAGTTGTGAGGGGCAGACTTCCTTGTTGCCATAATTTTACTTTCCAATATGTAACAAATCCCTTTTACTATTTCCGATTATTGTGGTGTTGCTCTAAAGAAGGTGTTGCTCTTTGTATCCTCATAATGTGCTATCATTTCGTCCGTGAAAATTGACCACGTAACAAGTTTTTTACGAGAACAAAGCCCTTTATACCATAAAAACTGATGCGGTTCTAAATATGAAGATGCAATACATACCTTTTGTAACAATGGTATACCATGTAAATCAAAATATTTATCCATCTGATGTATCCAATTTACCGTATCCTTTCCATCAAACTTCCTCATCTTGCTTTTTCTTGATTTTAGGAGCTCGATCTTGAAATGACTGTAACTCTATACTTTTAGATCTTTAAGTTTTGAAACTACGACTTGTAGTAGTCCTCTTCGTCCTCTTCCAATGCCACTAGTCTGACCCCAATTGGATTCTCCAATGAAGAGTTATGCCAAATCTCTCACAGTGACTTGATTATAGACTAATTCGGTAGAGCGAACTTGTACGACGTGCCACGTGTCCCTATTTTGACCTTTGGCTCTAAAAAATATATACAAGGAACTACAGTCCGTCCGCTTTCTGTACCTTCTTACAAAATTTCAATCTGATTCACAAAGAGAAAGTTATGACGATTTTCCCCAGGTCACTTGTTTTGAATGTAATTCAGGATTTTGCAAAATGACCAACTTCCTCAGATTATATCTCTGAAACTATAGCGCAAAAAGCGCTGAAATGTGGACCTAAGATTGAGCACGATGTCTTCTCAAATGGGCTTTTTTTTTATCTTTTGAAATGTCACAAAAAAAAATTATTGCGAAAATGCCACGATGACCTGTTTGGAGCAGCGAAACCCTAGAATCCAAATCTCTGATACCAAATGTTATGAACTAGCTCAAGAAAAGATAGAAAAGATAGATCAATTCCTGAATTCAGCCTCTTCGAGGGGGCAACCTCCTTTACATTACATAAATGAACAATTCTTGGATGATTCAAATGAAAAGACCTCCTCTCTATATATAGGATTCTAAGGGGTCATAACATAATTAGAGCGTACATAACAATAATAATGTAAGGGCACAATAATAACAATAGTGGGTTTCTATGGGGCACAATAGTAACAATATGGGCACTACATGGGTACATCAATATAATAAGTGGGTTGTACTAATATTCGTAAAAAAAACTTGTTACGTAAAAGTAAAATTGATTTTCACTTTTCCTAAGATGCACTTATATGAATTATGCTCTTGTTCTTACTTTAAATTATTCAAAGCAACTAATTCACCATTTAGGTTTCAATTATTGAAAAATGTGATCTATTTATAATAATTATTTCCAAAAAATAACTTCTCATGCAAGTGATCTGATGTAATTTTAATGAAAAAATAATTTTTTTGAAATGAATACTAATTCAATGCAAAATTGATTACTTTAATCAATGAAAAAGAGAAATCAGTGTTTAATAGAATAATCAATAGTTATCAAACACACAAGTTTCAAACAAAGATCTAAATTGACTCAAAACTCGAAAAACCTCAATCAAAATCCGATTTTTCAGCACTTCAAGCAAGAGACAATATTTTGCATTCCACAAAGAAATTAGTAGCATACAGAGAGATAATGATGCAGATAAATCAAAGAAGGGACTTGAGAGACCATGACACACTAGAGTTTCCAGTAGAGACCCTAAAAATTCTCACATTCAAGGACGAACACTACTTTATACAGAAAAACATGTGCTGAAGGGTTACCATGACTATTTTTCATAGCAAAACTCGTGCTCACAACACTACTTTTCATAGAAAAATGAGTGCTCGTCTTCAACACAAGTAAACAATGGAAGATAGCGCTACCGTCATTAATAAAACACCACTAGAAAAGTTTAGGAGAAACAAGAAAGACTAAGGAAGAGACTGTAGACCTAATCCCCTAAAACACCAACAACTCAGAGCAAAAATCAATCCAAAGACAATGTGTTTCGACTATTGTCCAAACTTAATGAGAAGGAAAAAAGTGAAAGGAGGATGAAAAGGGTGTAGGCTTCCCCAACGAAGTTCCAAATTTGTTAACCAGGGAATCCCTTCTATGGATAGAACTGATCCGTCTAGCCCAATGTGTGGATCTAAGAAAAACCATGATAAAAAAAAAGAAAACTTCCCTAACCTAGATCAGAATGAAAAATGAGAAAGAGAGATGGCCTACCTCTCTCCTATGCCCTCGAACATTCAGTATGATCCCAATCCCTTAGCTCAGATGCTTACTCCTCACTATTCCTTGAGTCCAAATACCTACAAGACAGATCAAAAGGCAACAACAAGAGAGATCATATCATATGCATTCCAATATAACTTATACAATAGATCAAGAAGTATTGTACTAAAAAATTCATCATAGAGAAGCTTCATAGAGAAATCAATGTCTAATTAATAAAATAATCAATAGTTATCAAAAACACAAGTAATAAACAAAGATCTAAATTGGCTAAAAACTTGAAAAAACTCAATCGAAATCCGATTTTTTACCACTTCAAGCAAGAGACAATATTTTGCATTCCACAAAGAAATTAGTAGCATACAAAGAGATAATGATGCAGATAAATCAAAGAAGGGACTTGAGAGACCATGACACACTAGAGTTTCCAGTAGAGACCCTAAAAATTCTCACATTCAAGGACGAACACTACTCTATACAGAAAAACATGTGCTGAAGGGTTACCATGACTACTTTTCATAGCAAAACTCGTGCTCACAACACTACTTTTCATAGAAAAATGAGTGTTCGTCTTCAACACGAGTAAACAATGGAAGACAGCGCTACAGTCATTAATAAAACACCTCTAGAGAATTTTAGGAGAAACAAGAAAGACTAAGGAAGAGACTCTAGACCTAATCCCCTAAAACACCAATAACTCAGAGTAAAAATCAATCCAAAGA
The DNA here is from genome assembly GCA_000404065.3 of Pinus taeda. Taxonomy (NCBI): domain Eukaryota; kingdom Viridiplantae; phylum Streptophyta; class Pinopsida; order Pinales; family Pinaceae; genus Pinus; species Pinus taeda. Next base: position 17,665 of record APFE030775302.1, read on the forward strand.
CAATGTCTTTCGACTATTGTCCAAACTTAATGAGAAGGAAAAAAGTGAAAGGAGGATGAAAAGGGTGTAGGCTTCCCCAACAAAGTCCCAACTTTGTTAACCAGGGCATCCCTTCTATGGATAGAACTGATCCCTCTAGCCCAATGTGTGGGTCTAAGAACAACCATGATAAAACAAGAAAACTTACCTAATCTAGATCAGAATGAGAAATGAGAAAGATAGATGGCCTACCTCTCTCCTATGCCCTCGAACTTTCAGTATGATCCCAATCCCTTAGCTCAAATGCTTACTCCTCACTATTCCTTGAGTCCAAATACCTACAAGACAGATCAAAAGGCAACAAAAAGAGAGATCATATCATATGTATTCTAATATAAGTTATACAATAGATCAAGAAGTATTGTACTAAAAAATTCATCATAGAGAAGCTTCCAGGAAGTAAAACATGCTTTTTATTTATGATTAAATTAAAGCGGGCACTATATAATCTGTGCCTTGTTGTTGAAGGCCTCCTTGCATCAAGATCAAAGGTGATTATAACACACTAATAAACATTAAAGACATTTAATAAAATAAGAAACAAAATAAAAAATTCAATAAGATCACAAAAGATAAAAATAAAAAGGTCATGATATAATTTAGAATTAAAATTTGAAATATTAAAATTCTAAAAATAAAAATGAAAAGATAATTTTGAATACTTTTAAAGTTTTTTTCAAATTATATAATTGAAAATTCTCTCACATAATTATCCAACAAACCTAGGTATCTTTTATTCATTCCACAAAATTAATTTCATTCAACTAAGCAAAAAAGTTAAATTTAAAGCATGTTAGATGTTTGTGACCCACTCATACCAATTCCATGAAAATTAGAAAGTGATCTCATTCATCAACATGCCAAACTCACCATCCAAATAGGGTCACAAATATTCTATCCAATTTTTTGGAAAAAGGAAAATGGTGCAATCTCTAAGGATTTAAGCCCCCTTGTTTGTCAAGTTGTTAGCAGTCTTGTAGACAAGCTAATGACTTGTTACATGATGTAGGCTTCATGTTAAAGATTCCCTCCAATCTTTTGAAAGAATAAAATGGTCCAACCTCTAAGGATTTAAGCCCCCTTGTTTGTCCAGTTGTTAGAAATCTTGTAGACAAGCTAATGACTTGTTACATGATGTAGGCTTCACCCTATGGTTCAAACTCAATATTTTTACAGTAGAAAATGTGTAATCTCTAAGATTTCACCTTTTTTACACTTTATATAGATCTGTCTATATTCTACTTCATTTTTTTTGAGCTGATTTTCAGTTTTAGCAAGGCTTCTACTTCTAAGAATTTTAGAGTTTTACCAAAATAACCAATACATCTATCAATTATTCTACTTTCCATTTTTCTTAGGAAGAAATTTTACAATTTTTACCAAAATTACCAATACATCTAACAATTTCACAATTTTCACCAAAATAAAACATGCTTTTTATTTATGATTAAATCAAAGAGGGCACCATATAATCTGTGCCTTGTTGTTGAAGGCCTCCTTGCATCAAGATCAAAGGTGATTATAACACACTAACAACCATTAAACACATTTAATAAAATAAGAAACAAAATAAAAAATTCAATAAGATCACAAAAGATAAAAATAAAAAGGTCATGATATAATTTAAAATTAAAATTTGAAATATTAAAATTCTAAAAAGAAAAATGAAAAGATAATTTTGAATACTTTTAAATTTTTTTTCATATTATATAATTGAAAATTCTCTCACATTATTATCCAACAAACCTAGGTATCTTTTATTAATTCCACAAAATTAATTTCATTCAACTAAGCAAAAAAGTTAAATTTAAAGCATCTTAGACGTTGGTGACCCACTCATACCAATTCCATGAAAATTAGAAAGTGATCGCATTCATCAACATGCCCAACTCACCATCCAAATAGGGTCACAAATATTATATCCAATTTTTTGAAAAAAAGAAAATGGTGCAATCTCTAAGGATTTAAGCCCGGATCTAGTTAAAGATTCCCTTCAATCTTTTGAAAGAAGAAAATGGTCCAACCTCTAAGGTTTTAAGCCCCCTTGTTTGTCCAGTTGTTAGCAATCTTGTAGACAAGCTAATGACTTGTTACATGATGTAGGCTTCACCCTAAGGTTCAAACTCAATATTTTGAAAGGAGAAAATGGTGTAATCTCTAAAGATTTAAGCTCACTTGTTTGTACACTCTATAGAGATCTTGTCTACATCCAATGATTTGTTACATCATGTAAGCTTGAGCCTGAGGCTGAAACTTAGCAAGGCTTCTACTTTCAGAAGAAATTTTACAGTTTTACCAAAATAACCAATACATCTAACAATTCCATTTTTTTCACCAAAATAACTAATACATCTATCAATTATTCTACTTTCCATTTTTGTAAGAAATATTTTTTACAGTTTTACCATAATAACCCATACATCTAACACTTTCACATTTTTCACCAAAATAACCAATACATCTATCAATTATTCTACTTTCCATTTTTCTTAGGAAGAAATTTTACAGTTTTTACCAAAATTACCAATACATCTAACAATTTCACAATTTTCACCAAAATAACAAATATATCTGTCAATTATTCTACTTTCCATTTTTTTTGAAGAAATTTTATAGTTTTGCCAAAATGACTAATATATCTAACAATTTCACTTTTTTCACCAAAATAACTAATACATCTATCAATTATTTTACTTTCCATTTTGTTAGGAACAAATTTTGCAGTTATACCAAAATAACCAATACATCTATCAATATTCTACTTTTCATTTTTCTTAGGAATAAATTTTACACTTTTATCGAAATGACCCATACATCTAATAATTTCACATTTTTCACCAAAATAATCAATACATCTATCAATTTTACATAAAAATATATTTAAAACATTAATACATATGTAACCATCAATAAAATAACCTAAAATATTTTACAATACTTTTTGAATTTTCAGAAGTAACAAAAACACATTGAATTTGAAAAATGATCGGTGCTCATACCCAATCTTTTAAACATTCAAGCTCAGGATATTCATGTACTAAAACATAGATAATGAAATTATACACAAAAAGCAATAAGAAAACACAAATAAACCGGACCTTCATCGAACGAGAGAAGTTAAAATGTTTCACCAAAGCCTAAAGAAACTGTGAAATGAGGAATCTTTCATAACCAGTATTTTCACCAATCAGTATGACACATGTGATCAGGTTTGGATAGGACACTGCATTATTTATTTCATGAAATCACAACCATGACACTGCAGTTTTTATTTAATCCAACCACAACCTCACAGTGCAGTATTTATTTAATGAAATCCCAACCAATTAAATAACTAATAAGGCATTTCAAATAGGCAGAGTGGAGAAGTGTGTTGGTTTTCCACTATATCTAATAATCATATTTTTTTATCAAAATAATCAACATTTTACTTTCTATTTTTTTTAAGAAGAAATTTTACAAAAATAATCAACACATCTAACAATTTTACATTTTTCACCAAAATCACTGATACATTTATTAGTTATTCTACTTTCCATTTTTCTTAGAAGAAATTATACAGTTTTACCAAAATAACCAATATATCTAAGAATCACATTTTCACCAAGATAACCAATATATCTATCAATTATTCTACTTTCCATTTTTCTTAGAATTTTTTTTACAATTTTACTAAAATAACTAATTCATCTACTGATTTCACATTTTCCAGCAAAATAACCAATATATCTATCAATTTTAAATAAAAATATATGGCAAAACTTTAATACATATGTAACCATCAATAAACGAACAAAAATATTCTACAATGCTTTTTTAATTTTCAAACCAACAAAATACGTTGAATTTGAAAAATGATCAATGATCACAGGCCATCTTTTAAACATTCAAAATCAGGATATTCATGTACTAAAACATACATAGTGAAGTTATACAGCAAAAAGCAAGAAGAAAACAGAAACAAACCAAACCTTCATCAAACGAAAAGAGTTAAATTGTTTCAGCAAAGCCTAAAGAAATCGTGAAATGAGGAATCTTTCTTGACCAGTATTTTCACCGACCAGTATTTTCACAAATCTGTATGACACGTTTGATCAGGTTTGCATATGAGACTGCATTATTTATTTAATGAAATCACAACCATGACATTGCAGTATTTATTTAATCCAATCACAACCTCACTGCAGTATTTATTTAAGGAAACCAGAACAAACTAAATAGCAAAGAAATAAAATCTAAGACATTATGCTGCGTAAGGCATTGCAAATCGACAGAGTGGACAGGTGCGATGGTTTTGCAGCCATTCAAATATGCAGGCCTTGTGGTACATGTGCCCGCACCCCATTACGCGTGCCTCCTCCCCCACTTGGTATTTCTCCCAGCAAATTGGGCACGTTGAATTATCATTGTTATTATTGATATGTTCTTCAGAAATGATTATGCGGGGCAACTGCTGCAGGTTAGGATGGGCTGATAATCGGTTATCATGATCAAATGTTCAGCTTGTTCCAAAATTTGACGAGCTTGTTCAATAAATTCTTGCCTTCTTTGCTGATCTTGTTCAAAAATATTGAAAATAAATTCTATTCCTGGATTGTCACTTACGATGTAATTACGCCGTGTAACAGTTGCAGGATTCGCCGAGGGATTGATGTATTCCCACTGCGGAACACTCATTCTGGCTGTTAGTCTTCTCATGCTGCTCACGTCAGTGTCACCATTAGTTTGATTGGAACCAATGATAGTACCATCCACACTACTAGGTTGATTGGAACTAATGATCGTACCATCCACTCTACTGCTGCTCCTGTTGCTCCTCCTGTCATTATCTAGGGTTCCACTCCTCCTCCTCCTTTCATTATCCTGACTTCCACTGCTCCTGTCATTATCCACACCCCTACTCCTACTTCTCCTCCTCCGAGCATTACTGCGTGGCAAACAGGAAGGGTTTGAGATACTACTGTCATTGTCCACACTCCTACTCCTACTTCTCCTCCTGGGATCACCACAGCCGGGCAAAGAGGAAGGGTTTGCGATACTCCTACCGCGGTGCAAGGAGGAAGGGTTTGAGATACTCATACCGAGACTGCTACTTTCCCCTCCTAGCATTGTCCACACTCCTACTTCTCCTCCTCCTAGCACTACGGCGGGGCAAAGAGGAAGGATTTGCGATGCTACTCTCTGCCTCGCCTGTTTCTTCTCCACCTTTTCGGCTTTCTCTTTCCATTTCAACGATAGCAACTTTTACGGCTCTTTGTTTGATGGGGGACTACCAACTAACCCGGAATGTTATTCTTCAGATGACGCGCGTAGGTGCTTCCGATATTAAAACTGCAGAGTCAAAACAAAAATCAGTGGTGATTCAGATATCGGGTACAATTTTAATCGCAGCAACACTCTACAAACCGTGGAATTCCTCAACCTGCCATTCTGTTTTAAAATAGAAAAAAAAAATTCTAAACGTAAACGGAGCTTTCATATTTCAGATAGAACTTATTTATTTAATCCAGCGCACTTAAACTTAAGAAACAAAGAATTTCAAATGGACACTTTACATATCGTTGCCGAAGTATATGAGTATATGGCTTGCGGTGTGCCTACTTTCTGTTCCAGAAAGTGTTTGCTAATTAACTTTGAGTTATGTTCGGAGTCCAAATCAGAAGAGCTTCTCTACCGAGATTTAGCCATACTCTTAATTAGTTATATATATCTTATATATGGATACAAACCTAATAGCTTTTGGGAAAATTTGATTTAAGAAAAAATGATAATTAAAATATAATAACCATTGAAAATAGCTAATAAGAAAATAGAAAAATTTAAAATATCAAATATCAAAATTCCTTAAAAAAAAAATAAAAGGTAATTGTGGTAAAAATAATAAATAAATTAAACCATTTTAAAAGGAATAAGTGATTAAAAAAGAGTGAGGAAGTAACAACTAAAGACTTTGGAGGAAATATTTAAGTGGTAAAGGGTAAAAATATCTAAATGAGAAGGGGCAAAAAGAAAAAATATAACAACAAAACACCACACACCAAATATCTAAGTGGGAATGGGTAAAAATATGTATGTGGGGAGGAGGGGATGCCGGAGAGCACAAAGGAAAAGCAATAATAATTATCAATTACTCAAATAAGTTACCCATTCACCATGGCTAAAAAAAGAAATAGAAAAATATAAGGAGAGCTTTTAATCTAAAATTTGGGATTTGACTTTGAGTATTACTTAGATTACTCCAATGAGTTACCCATTCACCATGGCTAAAAAAAGAGAAAAGAAAAATCCATTTAATTTAATTTAAAATTCGGGGTTTATTTTCCATCAAATTTTAATCTAAAGTTTGGGGTTTGACATTGTAGATAAAAAAATACAGAGAAAAAGATAGCGAAATGTTTTTCATTTTATTTCATCTAAAACCCAAGTTTTTTTAAGGTTCGTAATCCATTTTTATGTTCAAAATTGCAATTTAAACAATGAAAATGACCATCTCTCCTAAAATTGACATTCTCACCGAAAATTGTGTCACTGTATTCACACAGAAACACGAAAATGTAGAATAGTTAGATTGTGTTGAAGCAGTTTATTGAAATAGATGAGCATAGATCCATCCTTACTCTGGATCTATCAAGCATTGAGAGGGATCAAATCTTTTTCCACTATATGCTAGTTTGCGTATCAAGATATTTGATCCCTGCCGAAAATTGTATCACTGTATTCACACAGAAACACGAAAATGTAGAATAGTTAGATTGTGTTGAAGCAGTTTATTGAAATAGACGAGCATAGATCCATCCTTACTCTGGAGCATAGATCCATCCTTACTCTGGATCTATCAAGCATTGAGAGGGATCAAATCTTTTTCCACTATATGCTAGTTTGCGTATCAAGATATTTGATCCCTGTCGTAGATTCAGAGTAAAGATGAATGGTTTAATTCCCCCCTTTAAATAGGCTACATTCGTGAATACCATGGGCCAATACCACTTGTTCTCAATACTATGGGTCAATACAATGTACCATCTTTATTTTTATTAATATTAATATTAGGTTAATAATGTTTTTTTGCATGGTATTAATAATAATTTGGCCCATGGTATTCGTCCCATAGGCTTTGCCTAAATAGAACCTATTTTTTGAGTGTTCCTAAATATTTAGAGTGAATTATGGAGTAAATATGATTTTTATATATTTTTTAACCATACCTCTCGTTGATTTATATTTTTATTAATTTACCATACCTCTTTTATAAATATTGTATTTTGCTCAAGGTATTTAGCCTGTGGTATTAAAATGGTATTTGGACCGTAGGCTTCACCGTAAATATAAAGAAATTTATGGAGTAAATATAAAAAGAGGTTTTATTTGTTTACCATAACTCTAGTTTATTTATATTTTTATTTATTTTCCATACCTTTGGAGTTTTATTTATTTACCATACTTGGATTTTTATTGTTTGTAAACTTCTTTATATTTTAAATTTATATTGTATTTATACATAATAATAATTAAATTGATTTCTAAATGGGGCCCACATTAAACTAAAAGTGTTAAATGTTAAACATTACATGTTAAATATTTACATTTACGTTTATGATCTCAGCACAATAGTGGATACTGGGTTTTCATTATTCACTTAGTTTGTATCTATCTTCTCAACTAAAACTTATTGGGTTTTTAAAAAAATCTGAGAGCTACTTGAATTATTTGAGAGAAGTAAAAGGGTGGTGATGGCCTGAAATATTTGTTGTTTTTGAAGAGGGAACTAGTTAGGTGGATTTTTTATTTTCCAAGGATATGATGGATAGGGATTCAAATAACTTGAGAAATGGGTGTATTGAGAATGACACACTTTTAGGCTAGGTGGTTGTTAGAATGGGCATGATGGTATCTATTAGCGTATCTTTTTGCTATAAACTTGGTGGATAGGTTTATCATAAATTTGATGAGATATGTGTTGGCATTGATGTCAACATGGATCTATAGTGGGAGGGCATGACATGAATATTGACATAGATCGACAATGGAATGAATCTGGGGTTTTGTTTTTTTCCTCGACGTAACAGAATTTAAAGTTAGGAAATAAATTTAAATTAGCCATGACTAAATTGTGTCCACAACCCATATTTCCATTTAGCCATTTCTAAATTGCATCCATAACCCATATTTCCATTTAGCCATGTCTAAATTGCATCCACAACCCATATTTCCATTTCATAAATGCATCTACAACCTAGATTACTCATTCACAATCAATGTCTCTATTCCCATGGTTTTCTTTTTTGGGGGCTAATTTTCTTGGTTTAATGTTGGTGGTAATTATGTGGTTTTTCTATTAGTATCATAGCTCTCCAAGTCAGCTTCACCATGATAAATTCTCATGGAATTGATGGTGAACTCCTTCACTTGGTTCCTATAGAAAATACCATAGACTCTCCCACGATATGTACATAGTCTCAATGACTATATATATTTAGACCATAATTGACCTCTAATGGTGCATTTGTGACTATTGTATGATTTGATCTAGCATACAAATGATGCAATGAGGAGTCTTGGTTTGGTGCATAGTCATTTTCTCTTGTTTTTTTTCGTGTAGGGTGCATGTCTCAATCTAATAGTAATCTAATTAGATGCAATGGGCATAAGTCTGTGATCTAGGGTATGGTTGTTTATCTAATTGGATGTAAGACCTATGTAGCGTAAATTGAGAAGAATTGGTGTAATGATGAGTGATTACGTATAATCACATGGATGATTGATAAAAATATGATGTTTTCTTGAAGTGATAGAGGATATGGTGCATTCTGACATAGTTTTCATATATTTTTCTTTCAGGATAGTGAAAAATTATTTCAAAATCAATGTGATTTGATGGTAAGGATTCATTGGCATAATGTTGTTTTCTTTAGCATAAAGAACATTTCTCTTATCTGGTTGAGATTATTCTAATCTTGTTGGTGCATTCATGGTTGTTGCATGAATGATATGGAGTTTGTATGGAAATCATTGCATCCTCTCTATCTTCTTCTTTGGGTGATCATGGATGTAAACCAACTAAATTAGACCTAAGAAGTGATATGAGGTGCAGAGGTATCAAGGTGTGACTTGTTCTATCTAGCACATAAAAACACTCTATAAGGTATGACAAGAATGCTTTATTATCGAATTTAATAATTGTTAATCATTTTGAGTGGAATGACAGATACAGAATGACTTGTGAATTATGGATCAATTACAGTGGCAAAACAAACAAATAAAACACTAGCATCGATTAGGGCACATGGAATAATGACACAACTTTAAATGGATCATCAGATCTATTTGTACTATTGACCATGCTCTATACGTTATACTTGATTGTCTTAAAGACATGAATTACTAAATTTGTCCATGCATGTTTGGTCATTAAAAAATGTCACAATTGTCTGCAATATATGGGATATCGTTGTGGTGAAAAATCAAGTCATAATTATGAGTTTTGCTTAGTGTTAGGAAAAGACAAAATCATGGTCAAAAGCACTATATATTTGTTGATGTTGTTGTTGAGGTTTGACAATGAGGGAAACAATGTTTCTCTATTTGTGCATAAAGATAATTCACTATTATGATACTCACTTGAAGTCTTATTTAACCAACTTTATGGACATAGAAGTACTACTGTTATTGTTTTTTAGGTATTGCTTTCCATTTGTAATGTTGATAGTGAGTATAATGATCAAGTGTCTAACTTATATAGAACGTGTCAAGTCTAAACTTTACTGATGGCTATTGCTACAAGGATTAAATTTTAATGCTACAAGAGTGTATTAAGTAGTGTATTTTTTATTAGGGTTAGAATTGAGAGTAACAAATATGAACTAACTAAATGGTAGTGTTTTCATGAGAAATTTAGTATATTGTTGGTTTTTTACTAAGCCTCATGATGTATTTTTTATGACGACTATAATGTTAATCATTAAGTAAAATGGGCCATGCAGGGTATTACTGATATCAATATACATATTGGTTGGGGATTTAGCATTTATATATCCAAGTTATGAATGTTATTGTTCATGATGGGGATCTTTAACTTAAATTTGTTGTGAGGGAAAAAACTAAGAGGGTAGCTGAATTATTATTTTAAAACCCACTTTGACTTTTCATTTCATATTTTTATTTCTGTATACTATTCTCATTCAGGAAACCCACGTATGTATGTGACTATAGTATATGAATATTTTGTATATCCAAATAGCTAATTTATTTATCTGTTAATCCTTAACCAGTGCATCTGATCCCGATTTCTTCAACTACCAGAATTCTCCATGACCTTTAATTTCAGTGATGTTGTTAGAATTGCACTTAAAAGAGCATAAAGAACAACATGTGCATGCTTAAACAAGAGGAAAAATGAAAACAATCAGTAGACCATGAGCACAATACATTTGATAATAGATTTCACCCAGCGTGGGTTACATCTCTAGGCCCGGTGTCAATATGGTATAGGTCGCTTCATATAATGTTGTAAGAGATGACGATGTACATGGAAAACTCTTTCTCATAAAAAGGTCATATGCCCTCCATAAGAGTGGATTGTCTCTCCACGAGACGTTCCAGTTAAAGGAATTCTCACTCAAGAAGGCTTCCTCTCAGTATGACAAACTAACATGATCTCACATAATGTGGCAATGAGTATCCCTTCAACATAATTTCATAGGGATATAAAGCATGATACATAACATAAAAAGCTAAAGACATCTTACATAATACAGTAATGATGATCCCTCAACATAGCATCAAGCAGGGATCTCACAAATAATACATCATCTCATAAATAATGAAAGTAAATAGAACACGAGCCAAAAAATGAAAGGCTAAGTTGGAAAAACTAACTACACAACTAAATTTTTGGTGTCATGTGGTGTAAAATCGACTATCCATTCGTCAAATTTTGCCACCATCAAAATTTGGGCCTACAAGAATCTTTTATATTCCCCATGATTCTCAAAGATTCTGCTCCATGGGTTGACAAAAGATATGCTCCTAAAATGGTAAATTTGATCTCACCATTGATTTCCTTGCATAATTATGAGACTTTTGAGTATGAACTTGGCTACATTCTGAATCTGTCGAATTTTAGCATCCAAGGGAATCAAAAGATTCCTTAAGATTCTCTAAAATTATCTTTTGCGGGGTGTGTGTGAATCTGCTACTTAGATGACGAGTTTGACTTCAACATCATGTTCCCTATAAAAATTTGGGGAAAACTATTGTAAACTTGATATTATTGTGACAAAATGAATTTTTACCTCTGAGGGAATCTCCAAGATTCCTTAAAAAATATGCATGAGAATATTCCCAAGAATATTCTCCTAGAATATTCTTGGAACCCACCTCGATTTGTGTGCCCAGGGAAGACCCCTCTACACTGCCACATATTACTCACACGCCACTATTTTATCAGTTCTCTCTCCTCTTGAATGAGTAAAAACAATGTTTATATTGTTGAACGCTGGTGGAATTTTCAAAGAGTTAGGTGTTGTCCAAGTGGTAGGTATGAAGGTTGGTTACCTAGGGGTTGGGAGATCAAATCCTACCCCTTCCAAACTTGACATTCATAATTTTTTCGGCGTCTTTGATGGTTGGTGCATTTAATTAAATGGGAAAGGGTTTGTGTTGTTTGCACATTTTGTGGGGCTGTCCATTGGGGGTCAACTCACACAGGCCGAGCAGGTTTAAACCCCCCAGCCCCATCAATGTTTTCATTATATATATATATATATATATATATATATATATATATATATATATATATAGAGAGAAGAGAGGGAGAAGAAGAAGAGAGAGAGAGAGAGAGAGAGAGAGATGATGGGTCAGAGGGCGGTTATCCAAAATGGATCTCCTAAAAACTCCATGTCTTCATATACATATTATCGGAAAACACTATCAGAAAAAAAAAACCAAGAATAATGGTGGAAAAAATAGCTAATCAGAGGTCTAACTGTCGCTGCACAGGAGCTGTCGGATCAGATCGATCAACAGTCTAGATCAAATTAGTGGATCGCATTGGAGGGTTTGCCGATATCACATTGGTGGAGTATATTGGAGGCATCCCTATTGAAATTGCGATCATGATCCAACGACACAACGTGGATCATTGATCAAGCGCGCAGATCAAAGGTTGAGTTTACATTATCGCATTGCAAATTCCAATGGGGAAAGGCACAAACCACAGGCTCGAAGACCATGCGATATGTGATTTGCAACTTATCACATCGCACATAACGAAAGGGGAAGGACTGAAGCATAAAAGGGTTGAGGTGTGATAGCGATCGGTGATATGCATTTCCGATATATTGCATCGTAATATCACATAGCGACAATGCAAAGGGGTGATGCCAATAGGACCGTAGGTCATGCGATATGTGATGGCATCGATATTGGTGATCGATGATTTGTGGAGGAATGGGATCGTAACAATACAAAGGGGATATGATACTGCGATATGGGATTGCGATTAGGGTGGACCTGAAAGGAATTATAGATGCGGCTATATAAAATTTGAAATCTGATATGCAGCGTTTTGTCAGTTTTTCTATGTTTTAGTGTATTTTCGTTATAAAATCGAAGTACAAAGGAGAACTTGGCCATTGTGCACTGTGATTTGTGATTGCGATAAAAAATGGACCCAATAGGATTATAGGTCGGATTCAATATCATTTGAAGTCTGGCTTGGTGGAAATTGTCACTATTTTTAGAGTATTTCTTACGTATTTCTCTTTGTAAACATAGGAGCGATTCTTTGGGATTTTCACCCGCACTTATCTTTTCCATTTGAAAATAGGTGGCCATCATACCTTAGAGCATTTTTAAATGATTTTTTAATGCTCAGCAAGGACTTCAACGGAAAACGGCTGGGAGACAGAGAGCCTGAAAAGGAATGCAAACAGACATCGTTGATAGGCTTAAAATTCATTCAATGGCAGCATAGAAAGAGGTCAGTTGAAGATAGTCAGTCAGTTAGATTGACGCAGATTGAATAGAGGAACAGGATAGAGGGAGAGTTAGTGCACTCTTTTAGACTCGA
>APFE030775302.1:30782-66691 GCA_000404065.3 Pinus taeda
GTGGTTTTTCTATTAGTATCATAGCTCTCCAAGTCAGCTTCACCATGATAAATTCTCACGGAATTGATGGTGAACTCCTTCACTTGGTTCCTATCGAAAATACTATAGGCTCTCCCACGATATGTACATAGTCTCAATGACTATATATATTTAGACCATAATTGACCTCTAATGGTGCATTTGTGACTATTGTATGATTCGATCTAGCATACAAATGATGCAATGAGGAGTCTTGGTTTGGTGCATAGTCATTTTCTCTTGTTTTTTTTCATGTAGGGTGCATGTCTCAATCTAATAGTAATCTAATTAGATGAAAAGGGCATAAGTCTGTGATCTGGGGTATGGTTGTTTATCTAATTGGATGTAAGACCTATGTAGCGTAAATTGAGAAGAATTGCTGTAATGATGAGTGATTACGTATAATCACATGGATGATTGATAAAAATATGATGTTTTCTTGAAGTGATAGAAGATATGGTGCATTCTGACTTAGTTTTCATATATTTTTCTTTCAGGATAGTGAAAAATTATTTCAAAATCAATGTGATTTGATGGTAAGGATTCATTGGCATAATGTTGTTTTCTTTAGCATAAAGAACATTTCTCTTATCTGGTTGAGATTATTCTAATCTTGTTGGTGCATTCATGGTTGTTGCATGAATGATATGGAGTTTGTATGGAAATCATTGCATCCTCTCTATCTTCTTCTTTGGGTGATCATGGATGTAAACCAACTAAATTAGACCTAAGAAGTGATATGAGGTGCAGAGGTATCAAGGTGTGACTTGTTCTATCTAGCACATAAAAACACTCTATAAGGTATGACAAGAATGCTTTATTATCGAATTTAATAATTGTTAATCATTTTGAGTGGAATGATAGATACAGAATGACTTGTGAATTATGGATCAATTACAGTGGTAAAACAAACAAATAAAACACTAGCATCGATTAGGGCACATGGAATAATGACACAACTTTAAATGGATCATCAGATCTATTTGTACTATTGACCATGCTCTATACGTTATACTTGATTGTCTTAAAGACATGAATTACTAAATTTGTCCATGCATGTTTGGTCATTAAAAAATGTCACAATTGTCTGCAATATATGGGATATCATTGTGGTGAAAAATCAAGTCATAATTATGAGTTTTTCTTAGTGTTAGGAAAAGATAAAAGCATGGTCAAAAGCACTATATATTTGTTGATGTTGTTGTTGAGGTTTGACAATGAGGGAAACAATGTTTCTCTATTTGTGCATAAAGATAATTCACTATTATGATACTCACTTGAAGTCTTATTTAACCAACTTTATGGACATTGAAGTGCTATTGTTATTGTTTTTTAGGTATTGCTGCCATTTGTAATGTTGATAGTGAGTATAATGATCAAGTGTCTAACTTATATAGAACTTGACAAGTCTAAACTTTACTGATGGCTATTGCTACAAGGATTAAATTTTAATGCTACAAGAGTGTATTAAGTAGTGTATTTTTTATTAGGGTTAGAATTGAGAGTAACAAATATGAACTAACTAAATGGTAGTGTTTTCATGAGAAATTTAGTATATTGTTGGTTTTTTACTAAGCCTCATGATGTATTTTTTATGACGACTATAATGTTAATCATTAAGTAAAATGGGCCATGCAGGGTATTACTGATATCAATATACATATTGGTTGGGGATTTAGCGTTTATATATCCAAGATATGAATGTTATTGTTCATGATGGGGATCTTTAACTTAAATTTGTTGTGAGGGAAAAAACTAAGAGGGTGGCTGAATTATTATTTTAAAACCCACTTTGACTTTTCATTTCATATTTTTATTTCTGTATATTATTCTCATTCAGGAAACCTGTGTATGTACGTGACTATAGTATATGAATATTTTGTATATCCAAATAGCTAATTTATTATCTGTTAATCCTTAACCAGTGCATCTGATCCCGATTTCTTCAACTACCAGAATTCTGCATGACCTTTAATTTCAGTGATGTTGTTAGAATTGCATTTAAAAGAGCATAAAGAACAACATGTGCATGCTTAAACAAGAGGAAACATGAAAACAATCAGTAGACCATGAACACAATACATTTGATAATAGAGTTCACCCAGTGTGGGTTACATCTCTAGGCTCGGTGTCAATATGGTGTAGGTCGCTTCATATAATGTTGTAAGAGAAGATGATGTACATGGACAACTCTTTCTCATAAAAAGGTCATATGCCCTCCACAAGAGTGGATTGTCTCTCCACGAGACGTTCCATTTAAAGGAATTCTCACTCAAGAAGGCTTCCTCTCAGTATGACAAACTAACATGATCTCACATAATGTGGCAATGAGTATCCCTTCAACATAATTTCATAGGGATATAAAGCATGATACATAACATAAAAAGCTAAAGACATCTTACATAATACGATAGTGATGATCCCTCAACATAGCATCAAGCAGGGATCTCACAAATAATACATCATCTCAGAAATAATGAAAGTAAATAGAACACGAGCCAAAAAATGAAAGGCTAAGTTGGAAAAATTAACTACACAACTAAATTTTTGGTGTCATGTGGTGTAAAATCGACTATCCATTCGTCAAATTTCGCCACCGTCAAAATTTGGGCCTACAAGAATCTTTTATATTCCCCATGATTCTCCAAAGATTCTGCTCCATTGGTTGACACAAGATATGCTCCTAAAATGGTAAATTTGATCTCACCATTGATGTCCTTGCATAATTATGAGACTTTTGAGTATGAACTTGGCTGCATTCTGAATCTGTCGAATTTTAGTATCCAAGGGAATCAAAAGATTCCTTAAGATTCTCTAAAAATTATCTTTCGCGGGGTGTCTGTGAATCTTTTGCTTAGATGACGAGTTTGACTTCAACATCATGTTCCCTATAAAAATTTGGGGAAAACGATTGTAAACTTGATATTAGTGTGACAAAATGAATTTTTACCTCTGAGAGAATCTCCAAGATTCCTTAAAAAATATGCATGAGAATATTCTCCTAGAATATTCTTGGAACCCACCTCGATTTGTGTGCCCAGGGAAGACCCCTCTACACTGCCACATATTACTCACACGCCACTGTTTTATCGGTTCTCTCTCCTCTTGAATGAGTAAACACAATGTTTATATTGTTGAAGGGTGGTGGAATTTTCAAAGAGTTAGGTGTTGTCCAAGTGGTAAGTATGAAGGTTGGTTACCTAGGGGTTGGGAGATCAAATCCTACCCCTTCCAAACTTGACATTCATAATTTTTTCGGCGTCTTTGATGGTTGGTGCATTTAATTAAATGAGAAAGGGTTTGTGTTGTTTGCACATTTTGCAGGGTTGTCCATTGGGGGTCAACTCACACAGGCCGAGCAGGTTCAAACCCCCCAGCCCCATCAATGTTTTCATTAAATATATATTATATATATTCTATAGTATAATATATAGTATATATATATATAGAGAGAGAGAGAGAGAGAGACGAGAGAGAGAGAGAGATGGTTCATTGAGGGGGCGGTTGATCCAAAATGGATCCTAAAACCTCCATGTCTTCATATACATATTATCGGAAAACACTATCACAAAAAAAAAATGAAGAATAATGGTGGAAAAAATAGCTAATTGGAGGTCTAACTGTCGCTGCACAGGAGCTGTCGGATCAGATCAATCAATAGTCTAGATAAAATTAGTGGATCGCATTGGAGGGTTTGCCGATATCACATCGGTGGAGTATATCGGAGGCATCCCTATTGAAATTACGATCATGATCCAGTGACACAACGTGGATCATTGATCAAGCGCGTAGATCAACGGTTGAGTTTACATTATTGCATTGCAAATTCCAACGGGGAAAGGCACAAACCACAGGCTCGAAGACCATGTGATATGTGATTTGTGACTTATCACATTGCACAGAACCAAAGGGGAAGGACCAAAGCATAGTAAAGGGTTGAGGTGCGATAGCGATCGGTGATATGCATTTCCGATATATCGCATCGCAATATCACATAGCGACAATGCAAAGGGGTGATGCCAATAGGACCGCAGGTCATGCGATATGTGATGGCACCGATATTGGCGATCGATGATTTGTGGAGGAATGGGATCGCAACAATACAAAGGGGCTATGCTACTGCGATATGGGATTGCGATTAGGGAGGACTTGAAAGGAATTATAGATGCGGCTATATAAAATTTGAAATCCGATATGCATCGTTTTGTCAGTTTTTCTATGTTTTAGTGTATTTTCGTTATAAAATCGAAGTACAAAGGAGAACTTGGCCATTGTGCACTGTGATTTGCGATTGCAATAAAAAATGGACCCAATAGTATTATAGGTCGGATTCAATATCATTTGAAGTCTGGCTTGGTGGAAATTGTCACTATTTTTAGAGTATTTCTTGTGTATTTCTCTTTGTAAACAGAGAAGCGATTCTTTGGGATTTTCACCCGCACTTATCTTTTCCATTTGAAAATAGGTGGCCATCATACCTTAGAGCATTTTTTAATGATTTTTTAATGCTCAGCAGGGACTTCAACGGACAACGGCCGGGAGACAGAGAGCCTGAAAAGGAATGCAAACTGACATCGTTGATAGGCTTAAAATTCATTCAATGGAAGCACAGAAAGGGGTCAGTTGAAGATAGTCAGTCAGTTAGATTGACGCAGATTGAATAGAGGAACAAGATAGAGGGAGAGTTAGTGCACTCTTTTAGACTCGAGGTTTTTGAGCAGATCCCTCTTTGATGTCACTGTTGGTTGAGACTCTATTTTTGAGCTCACTCTGGTAATAATATGTTCTTGAAGACTTAATATAGATGTTGACACTGAAAACTGGATGAGGACATGTAGCCAAGAAGTCTAGTGAGCTCCATGATTATTTGTTGTTTTGATGTGTGTGTCTATTATGTATTATAACTACTCATTGTCTATATTATTTGTAGTCTTTTTGATCCATTGCAGTAAGTAATATAGGCATTCCTACACATGAGTCTGTAATACCTGAATATTGATTTAAGATCTCATTTTTAGATCAAGTGGTATCAGAGAATTTGGTTTTGGTTTTTTTAAGGTTAGACAAGCTTGTCTTGGATTTTCAATGCTAACTAGATTAAATCTCAGACTAGGAGAAGGAGAACTTGTTGAGGCTAATCCAGAGATTAGAAGCATCTATTCTTAGAGGAGAATGGAAGAAGAAACTCTGTTGGGATTTGAATCACAATTTATAGAAAGTTTTAAGGCACTCCAAGCCATGGTGGAAGAGATGTTTCTAGAATTTAAGAAGGGTTGAGGTGAAATCACTTCAACACCTAAACAAGATAAAGGAGCAGAGGAACTTTTTCTAGTTGCCCCTCTAGAAGGCAAAGGGAAAAGGGAAATGCCTCCACCATCTCCTCCATCATCACCTTCATCATCCTCATCATATTCTTCGCATAAAACTAGCCGTGATAAGAAAAAGAAGAAAACTTATTTGATTAAATTGGATGTGAAGTTTGACTTGCCAATTTAAGATGGAGAAATAAATGCAAAAAAGATAGATAATTGGATAATATAGATTGATGTATATTGCAGGGTACATAATATTGATTCAAAAAGGAAGAAGTTTCAGTTGGCTAGCCTTCGAATTGGAGGAACTGTGCTAGTATGGTGGGAAGGCAAGACACAATCTGATCTGCAAAAACATGGTAAAATAATTCCTACCTAGAATTAATTTGTTTCTACTATAAAAAATCAATTTTATCATTTAGCTTACATGCAACAGGAAATGATGAGTTGGCAAACCCTTCATTAGTTGAAAGGTCATAGTGTACAGAGTTATACTCAGGAATTTAGAAAGAGAGCTTTAACTCTAGGTATATCATTAGATTCACCTGAGACCTTATTGAAGTATATAGGCGGTATTCACAGCTATCTAAAGAATACTATTCTCATGTTTAATCCCACTAGCTTAGATGATGTATCAGTTCAAGCCACACATCTAGAAGCTAGAGGTAAGAATGTAAACCCAGAGGTTGGGGGATCATCTAAATATTTTGTAAGCAAGAGCAAGGAAAATAAGAAATTGAAATGGAAGGAGAGGAAAGAAAACACTATCTCGAAGGATAAACTTTCATGCACTCATTGCAAGAAAGGAGGACACAATGAGGCACACTGCTAGCTTTTGCATCCATAATGGAGACAAAAGAAGTTCGGTGGAAGGAAGAAAAAGAATGTTGCTGCTATTCAGTAGGACCTAATATTAGATTCAGGCGATGAAACAACAGTTAGAGCCACAAGTATTAAAGGTAAAGATTCTGAAGCATCGACAAGTAATTCTGCACAATCTGTTGATAATGAAAGTAATGAGGGGAAAGAAATTAGATTTTTCATATTAGAGTAATTTCCAAGCACAATAAGTTTGATACTTTATTTGATAGTGGATCACAAGTAAATTTGATTTCTGAAACAATTGTAAAGAAGTTGGGATTACAAACAAAACCTCATGAGAATCCATATCCATTAGGTTGGGTATGTGATAAAACAAAGCTATAAGTAATGGGACAATGTAAACTTAGGTTTTCTATTGGATCAACATTTGTAGATGAGGTTGAGTTAGACATAGTTCCATTGGATACATGTGGTATTGTTTTTGGAAGTCCATACTTGTATGATAGGAAAGCTATTTTCTATAGAGCTGAGAATAAGTATCAACTCACTAAAAATGGAATAGAATATATTGTAAGAGCTCATAAACTCAAAGATAACTATTCTCTCATAAACTCAGGGCAGATGAAAAGAACTGTGATTTCAAGTAAGAAATTTTTAGTAATGGTTGTAAAGGCAAAGGATCCTGAAAAATCCAATACATATGAAGGGTGTGATTCTAAACAGAAAGCTAATTTAGTTAAAGTTGTTTTAGAGTATGATGTTCTATTTCAAGAACCAAAAGGTCTACCACCCAAATGAGAAATAGTACATGATATTTATTTGCAGCAAGATGCTCCATTACCTAACATTGGAATGTAATTGTTGTCATCTTTAGAGAATGAAGAGATAAAGAAGCAGGTATAGGAGTTGCTCGATAAAAGGGTTTATACAACCAAGCACATCACCATGTGGATCTCCAATCATGCTGGTGAGAAAGAAAGATGTTTCGTGGAGAATGTGCATTCAATATAGATCACTAAATAAAATAATGATCAGGAATCGCTATCCTCTTCCTCATATTGATGATCTATTAGATCAATTGAAAGAAGCAATATACTTTTCTAAGTTAGACTTGTGAAGTGGTTATCATGAGGTCATAGTTGCATAACAGGATGCATGGAAGATTTCTTTCAAGACAAAGAAAGGATTGTATGAATGGTTGGTTATGCCTTTTGGCTTAACTAATGCTATTGCTACATTTATGAGAGTTATGAATGATGTACTCAGACCATTTATTGATTACTTTATAATTGTTATTTAGATGACATTCTTGTTTTTAGTAAGACATGGGAAGACCATGTAAAGCATGTAAAGTAGACTTTAGATGTTTTAAGAAGAGAAAATCTCTATGTAAAACTGTCAAAATGTGAATTTGGCAGAACATCTTCAAATTATTTGGGTCATATTGTAGTGGGTGGTGAATTGAAGATAGATCCCTCTAAAGTTGAAGTCATTGTGAAATGGTCTAAACCCAAATCTACTATAGAGGTTAGGAGTTTCCTATGGGTAGCATAATACTGGAGAAAGTTTATTGCTAATTTTTCTTCGATTGCAGCTCCATTACATGCTTTAATAGGATTGAACCATGTGTTTAAGTGGGGAAGCAAACAATAGAAAGCCTTTGACACCTTAAAAGAGAAAATCAGTACAACATTATTACTATCACTACCAGATCTTCAACATCCATTTGAGATTGAGATAGATGCCAGTGACAATATCATGGAAGCAGTGTTGATGCAACACGGAAAACCCATATGCTATCATTTTGAGACATTTACTTCTGCAGTAGTTAATTATCCCACATATGATAAAGAATTGTATGCATTATTACAAAGTGTGAAAAAGTGGGAACATTACCTAATGGGTAAGGAAACAATCATACACATTGATCATCAACCACTTCAATATTTGCACTCACAAACTAAATTGCAGCAGTCAAGACATTATAGGTGGATGGGTTTTCTACAACAATTTCATCTTCTCATCAGATATAAGAAGAGCATACACAATAAGGTTGCAGACATGTTATAAAGACCAATCATAAATGCATCTACTATACTTACGCATAACTCAGTAATGCATGAAAGCTACATTGAACAATATGCTCAATATGTAGATTTTAAAGATGTATATGCAACTTTAATTCATGGAAAGCAATTAGAAGAATTGGATTATTATGTAAAGGACCAACCCGTATATCATTTGGGAAAGTTATGCATTCCACAAATTGAAAGAGTTAACATAATCCGAGAATCACATACTTCTCTCATATAAGGTGATTTTGGTGTAAGTAAAATAGTTGCATAATTGCAAAGGTTTTGTTATTAGCCAAGAATGCATGAGACAGTTTCTAGATATATCGAAGTATGTACAACATGTGCTACAAGCAAACCAAGTAAAAGAAAATTAGGCTTGTACACTCTACTTCCAATTCCTTCTTTTCCTTGGGAAAGTGTTTCCATGGACTTTGTTGGGGGATTTCCAAAATCTAGAAAAGGTCATGATTATTTGTATGTTGTTGTGGATAAGTTTAGTAAAATGTGTATTTTGATACCTTGTAAGAAGTAGGTTACAACTAAATAAAGAACAAAGTTGTTCTTTAGAACATATGGGTTCATTTTGGGTTACCCACTTCTATTGAATCTGATTGAGATTTTCGATTTGTTGGGAAGTTTTGGTCAAATCTATGGGAGTTGATGGACACCAGGTTGAAGAAGAGCACAACATTTCATCCACAAACAGATGGTCAGATAGAGGTGGTCAACAGGACAGTGACCCAGTTGCTCAGAGTTTATTGCAGCAAGCATCCCAAGCTTTTAGATGAGCATTTGTGTTATGTACAACATGCTTACAACCATTCCAAGCACTCTTCTACTCAGAGATCTCCTTTTGAGGCTTGTTTTGGTTTTATACCAAATTCTCCCTTGAATTTTGTCTTTGGTAAAGACATAGTAGTTGGTGGACATAGTGATGTGGACAAAGCAACCAAGTTTATTGAACAAATCCAAGAAATTCATGAGGTAGTATAGGAATAGCTGGAAATAAGTCAAGCCAAGTACAAGGCAAGACATGACAAGCGTCAAGCTGAGCATAGTTTTTAGGTTGGTGATCAAGTCTAGTTGTACATCAACAAAGACATAATGCAAGGTGAAGGTAAGAAGCTAAAGCCAATAAGGTATGGACCTTTCAAGATGCTTGATAAAATTGGTGAAAATGCTTTTCACCTTGATTTACTAACTTATATTCAGATCTATTTAGTCGTTAATGCAGAAAACTTGAGATTGTATGAACCTTCATTAATTGAAGATCTTGAAGAGCAAAGTTAGTTGCCTTCTATTTGGGATCTGTTGCCTGAGTATCTCAATGAGGTATAGGAGGAAACAGTTCTGGACAAGAAGTTAAGACCTACGCGTCAAGGTGATGTTGAGTACCTGAGAGTAGGGCTCAAAGGTTAAAATCTAAGAAAAGCATGATGGATAGAAGTTAAACAAGTGAGGGAGCTATATCCTCACTTGATTGATGCTTGAAAACTAACTTTTGGTGGTCCAAAAGCTTTTGAGTGGGAAGGTGTGATCCAAAATGGATCCTAAAACCTCTAAGTCTTCATATACATATTATCAAAAAACACAATTGTGAAAGAAAAACTAAGAAGAATGGCAAAAAACAGAGCTAATCAGAGGTCTAACTGCCGCTGCATAGGAGCCATCGGATCAGATCGATCAACGGTCCATATCAAATTAGCGGATCACATCGGAGGGTTTGGCAATATCACATCAGCGGAGTATACCGGAGGCAACCCTATGGAATTGCGATTGTGATCCAGTGACACAACGTGGCCCATTGATCAAGCGTGTAGATCAACCACCAAGAATACATTATCACATTGCAAATTCCAATAGGGAAAGGTCCAAACCACAAACTTGAAGACCATGTGATATGCGATTTGCGACTTATCGCATGACACAGAACCAAAGGGGAAGGGTTGAAGCATAGTAAAGCACCGAGGTGTGATAGCAATTGACGATATGTGATTGTGATATATCACATTGCAATATCACATCACAAAAATGCAAAGGGGTAATGCAATATGCGATGGGTTGATGGCACTGATATCGGTGATTGTTGATCGGTAGAGGAATGGGATCGCAACAATACAAAGGGGCTATGCCAATGTGATATGCGATTGTGATCAGGGTGTACCCGAAAGGAATTATAGATGTGCATGTATAAAATTTGAGATTTGATATGTGATGTTTTGTTAGGTTTTCTGTTTTTTGGTGTATTTCCGTTATAAAATTGAAATACAAAGGAGACCTTGGCCATTGAGCATTGCAATTTATGATTGCAATAAATCATGGACCCGATAGAATTATAGGTCAGATTCAATATCATTTGAAGTCCAGCTTGGTGGAAATTGTCACTATTTTTAGAGTATTTCCTGTGTATTTCTCTTTGTAAATAGAGAAGTGATTCTTTTGGATTTTCATAAGGGCTAATCCTTTCCATTTGAAAATAGGTGGCCACCATACCTTAGAGCATTTTGCAATGATTGTTTAATGCTCAATAGGGATATGAACGAACAGCGGCTCAGAGCCAGAGAGCTCGAAAGGGAATGAAAACCAATAGCATCGATAGGCTTAAAAGCCATTCAATGGCAGCACAAAAAGGGGTCAGTTGAAGACAGTCATAGAAAGATATTCAGTTGGTCAGATTGAGGTAGATTTAATAGAGGAACTAGATAGAGGGAGAGTCGATGCACTCTTTTAGACTTGAGGTTTTTGAGCAGTTCCCTCTTTGATGTCACTGTTGGTTGAGACTTTGTTTTTGAGCTCACTCTTGTAATAATCTATTCTTGAAGACTTAATATAGAGGTTGACACTGAAATCTAGACTAGGAAACATAGCCAGGAAGTTTGGTGAACTACTTGATTATTTGTTGCGTTGATGTGTGTGTCTGTTATGTTTTCTAACTACTCGTTGTTTATATTATTTGCATTTTTTTTTATCCATTGCACTAAGTAATATAGGCATTCTTGCATATGAGTCTGTAATACCTTAATATTTATGCAATATATCATTTTAAGATCAGTGGTGGGGTTGGTGGCCTGGGGGCCCTCATAAACTTAATATTTTCTTTGTTTTTTATACTTTAATGGTCATTTTCAGTTTTAATGAAAATAATGGATATTGGGAAAATTAAGTAGGCCACAATCTTTCCCACTCGGTGGCTAGTTTTCATGTGCCGGATCTAGGCCAATTTGTAGGATCATTAAGCCTGCCACTTGGGAAGGTTTAACCAAAAAATTGACTAGCTCTATCTCCTTCACACAAACTAGGATTTGAGTGTCATTCAGATCGTTGGAATCATAAAGTGGAGCACTTCGATCTGGTTCTATTTTGAGAGAAATATGACTACTTTTATTTTTTAGCTATTGTAAGTCACCTTGGACTTCCGAGTGTGTCTAGAGCCACCTGGATCATTCATCCCCACTGAGGAGCTTTTGGTCCTCTGAAGTCATGAACATAACCTGTAAATATCGTGTACATTTTTTGCAGTACAAGTGTCCTGAGGTTACCCTTCCATCTCCTTCACCTTTGTTCTTCAGAGCCACAAGTGATGAGCCGACACCTTCATCCTCTGCAAAAACGTAGTACAATATTTTGCAAATTACATGTTCTATTTCATGACCAACTATGATCCAAGAATCCCATACTTTCCATGTGTTTATAACACATACTTTGTGGTCAAATTTACATCAAAATGGAAATCAATACCCTATCTATCAATACAAGGCAAAAACATCATTATTGCTTCAACAAGTGATCGAAAACACATCACCACTTTTACAATGTAAATTGCAACAAACGATTTAAAAAAATACAACCATGACAAGATAAAACATCTAGAGAAACCATCTGTCACTTATGAAAGAGAATGGGTCATCTTCCTGTGGTGGATTTTCTTGTCAAACAACTGTTTCAACTGGTTGATGCATAGGTGCTTTGTCCTTATAAGGTTGCTCCGGAAGGAGCCTCCAACATGTGGCTCTTTTGTGAGCACTTCTGTTGCAAAACTACAATAATTCTTCTTCCTCCATATTTTCTTAACATGGTTCTTTCCCTACTTTGGAGAAGGCCTTTCATGCCTCATCCTCTTTCGTGTCGCCATTCTCTTCCAACACTCAGTAATCACATGGTTATGTAAACCACAAAAACTTCATTTTTTTCTTTGCCATGATTCATGTTCATCATTAACAACATGATTGTAATCGAAATCAACTCTAGAATACTGAGACTTATTATACCTTTCCTGGTTGTCTCTGGTGCCATTATGGCAATGAAAGCTTGCCTTAGCTCTTCCTATGTAATGTGCACTACCATGGGATGAAGGTGATGTGTTCCCATCATTCTCTTTACTTAACGGTTTCAACAATGTCTCAGAAGCTTTTGACACCTTTGAGCTCTCTCCTTCAGTGTGTCCCAAACCTGGGAATCGAGGTCTCTACATAACCTCCAATTGTTGAGTAATCCCTTATCCATTAAACCTAATTCCTCCTACTCTATACCCCATCTTGGTAAGGAGTCTCATTCTAGTTCCTGTAATCGGTGTCTCCACATTTCCAACAGAAATAACATCATGTGAAGATTAAATTGAAGAACAATCAAGATTGTTTACCTCAACTGTTGATTCTGAAACAGGTGATGAGGGAGTCTCTAAGCCTTTGTACTTCTTTAAATTATCCAAGGCTTCTATCGTTCCTTGTAGCTAAAGCTGCAGTCTCTGCTTTTCCTCTCTCTTCTTGTATAGTCCTCCTTAATTTAGTATGCTCTACTTGAAGACTCTCGTTGTTGCACTTCAATTTTTGCCAAGGCCTTTTACTTGCCTCGCAACTGAAGCTCCAATCGTTACTTCTTCTCTTTCTCTCCTCATAGAAGCATCTTCAATTCAGCATTATCTTCTTGAAGGCTTTGGTTGATCTCCTCATTCAAATGATGAGAGGATTATGAAGGCGACGAATGTTCACTAGAAGGTGTGGATGAAGCATCATTATTTTCCCTTTCTTTCTCTCATTCCTCATAATCTTCATACATTATGTCGACCATTTTGGACATCCTAAGAGAGGCCTCATACATTTATTTTTCATCCTCCATTGTTGCAAATTTAGTCATTCACGCTCGCAATTCACATTAGCGAGAAGAACGCTTTCATACCAAACTTGATATTGATTTATTCAGCTACCTGAATTCTCTAAGACCTTTTACTTTTGTGATGTTGTTTTGATTGCATTTAAAAGAGAGTAAATAACAACATGTGCATGCTTAAACAAGAGGAAACATGACAACATCAACATATCATGAACACGGTACATTTGATAACAGAGTTCACCCAGTGTCGATTAGGTCTCCAAGCCCAATGTCAAGATGGTGTAGGCTACTTCATATAATGTTGTAAGAGATGATGAAGTACATGCAGAACTATTTGTTATATAAAGGTCATATGCGTTTGAATATGGGAATATGGAAGTTAAGTTATACCTTAAAAGAAGTGGCACCTCCAGAGTGGTTGTTGGATGAAGAGGCATCGTCTGTGGGTAGTTTCCGAAGGATCTAGGCAAAGTTATCCATGATTGTATTGCTTTATCCCTCAAGGGCTTCTTCGAGCATGATTTTGGAAGGATCTCCTACCCCCTCATCTTTCTTCTCTTCCACCATGGGAGTCCATTAGGATTTGCGAGCCTAGTCTTGTAAAGCTTCGACCAGTTCAATCCCTAACTCCTTATATCCTAACCTTGTTGGGAACATGCAAAGAAAAACAAAGAAAGAGCAGATCACTATGATACCACTGATATGAACTTAGACACGAACACAACAAATTATAGATATAACCATAAATATAGAGATGCAACAAAAATAATACTTCATTTCATTAATATCAAATACTAAAAAATTCTTACAAACATTATGGAAGAAGACTAGGTCAGGTGATGATAACATATCCCTAAGAAGAGATGTAGCAGCTACATGCTTCTAAACTAAGTTATAATGAGGCTCAAGGGCCTTTTTATTATTTAACAATAAGAGAAAACCCTAAACCACCAAAACCGTAATCCGAGGAGAAGTAACACCAAGAGTTTATGGGCCCTCTTGGGGTTCATTGGGCAGCCAACTTTCCAAGGTCATAACTTACTCATATTATCTCTATTTGACACGTATGATACCTCATTGGAAGGATCTATCTAAGGAATACAATTTTCTATATGACTTCTTTAGTATTGATTGAAGAAATTTTGCCAAAAAAGTGACATTTAGGGCCTCAAAACAACTCCTGAAGTTGAAGACCCGAAAAGCTACCAAAAATAGTAAATTGTGCTATAATTAAGGAAACAAATGAAATTGACTAGGGGATCTAGGTGGAATAGGAGGGTGGCCACTAATATCAATCATTGAATTCATGGCATGAAATTGTGTCAAATGACTATAATTTTAACCTTGTTCGGAGCAAGTGACTTTTGGGCTCTAGGGAATCTCTTAGATTGCCTATAAGATTCTATGCAAAAATATTCTGTCAAGATTCTTACGAATCTTTCTCGAAAATTGTGACCATCAAGGCCACAGTTCCAGCTCAAGGTTCTGCAAGCATTGTGCAAGATTCTGTTGGGTGTGGCTCGTTCCCCCAAGCGGAAACAAATTGTGTTTACATGGAATCGGTTGACATGTTGATTTTAAACATGGTGATTTTGCAATTTTGGAGGGCAGCAGTTATGGGGCCACTACCCATGGGCTAACTCACCACCTGACGTGAGTTCGACACCCACCAATCCCCAATTTACAGTGTCCATTTAAATGACATCCACATATATTTAATCTGTCTCACTTTGCTGGGTTTGACCGCTAGCTAATCGGCCCAAACATTTTTTTATTTTTTTTAAGACACAATAGTTAAAAATCATGCGTTGATTTCTGAGGGTCATCAGACATTTTAAAGAGGTGAAAAAATTGTTGTCGTTGGTGGTCATATTCCAATGATCATCGCTAGTGAAAATTTTCTCTCACTTAACTAACCGCTAACCTTGCTAACATCACACTCCCATGTTGTGCTTTGTCATCAGTCTGTACTACCATGTTACTCTGCTGACATCATCCTGCCACGTGTCAACCTATGATTGGTTCCCCTTATATCTATATGGCCATATCACCTAACTAATGTGAATAGTCATAGAGATGATGTCAACATCTATAATATTGACATCATCTTGCCACGTGCTACTTTGTGTCCTACCTACAAAAAACTTAGCTGTTTTGAAAAACTTTAGCGGGTAATAACTTTCACATACAATGTATGTTTGAGGTTTCATTCATGCCATTGGATTCAGAATAATGATCTCTTTGATTTGAGATTGTTTTTGCTACATTTTAAGGACTTCAAATATTTTTTCTCTTAAGATCTTAGATCATTCCTCCCCACTAATGGGATTTTGGGCTGCTAAAATAATTTCAATCAGTTGGAAAGTGAGGGAATTTCTCCCTCACTTTATCCTTTTCAATCTAATGGGCATTACTTGGATGCATTTCCTTGAAACCAATATGAAGGTACTACACATATCCCCATCGAGAAGTCCTAGTTCTCCTATCAAGAATGATATCCTGAAGTAGCGTGTCCAAGTATTGAGGTGCAAATTAATCCACTATCGGAACCTTTCCAACCTCTTTGGTGTCCATGATCAAAATGGGCTCATAAAACTTAAAATTTTCAACATTCACCACTGAGTACATCTACATGTATGCTGAAAAATTGAGATGAAAAGGATTGCCTCCAATTCTATAATAGGGTGAATTGACAATAGCATATTGGTCTCAATTTCTTTCCTTCCCTTTTCATTATATATTTACTGATCTTGAGCCACACCTTGTGTACAACCTACAATTGGTTATCAACCTAGTGTTTGTCATATCAAGCTTTGTATTGGGCTTGAATTTTCTCCAACTACTCCTGCATTTACTAGTGAATCATCTGAATTCATTGAATGAGCTTTTGTAATTTTCCCTTGTCATCTCTGTCAGTAGAATATTCATTGCTCTGTAGGGAAATATCTAAGGTATCCTTTGGAAAATATCCAAATCATGTCTCGAACATTGAGTTCTAAGTGGATGAATTCAATTCCCTGTTGTATGCATGTTGTACATAAGGAAGTTTCTCATCCCACAACTTCAGATGCTTGTGATAATAGCCCTAAGAGTAAATGCATCACTGTGCGGTTGACAACCTTTGTTTTCATGTCAATCCGTGGATGAAATTTCATCGTTCTATAAGGAAATATCTAAGGGATCCTTTGGAAAATATCCAAATCATGTCTCGAACAGTGAGTTCTAAGTGGATGAATTCATTTCCCTATTGTATGCGTGTTGTACATAAGGAAGTTTCGCATCCCACAACTTCAGATGCTTTTGATAATAGCCCCAGAGTAAATGCATCACTGTGCAGTTAACAACCTTTGTTTTCATGTTAGTCCGTGGATGAAATTTCATGATTCTCTTCAACTTGGTTTCCATCATTCTCCACAAACTTGTCCAAAATTCTCTAAGAAAACGAGAGTCTTGATGAGACACAATGGATGTGGGGAACCCGAAGTGGACCCATTCAAATTAGAAGAAGAGATCAGCAGTCTTCTTTGTAGTGATTTGCATTTTACAAGGCATGAGTACACACATTTTGATAAATCAATCCAAAATGACATTCAAATAGACATAAGATCTCCTAAACAAAGGAAAGCATCCAACAAATTCAATTAACACACTTTCCCATGGAAGAATTAGAATAGGGAGTGATGAGTAGAGCCCCAATTTCCTATTAGCGGGCTTGAACACTAAACACAACACACATCCCCTTAAATATCGATTCACAATATTTTTCACGTGAGGCCAAAAACAAATCCTCTGCAAATGACACAATGTTTTCCCTAATGACCCAAGACAAGAGAGGTATATGCCTCTCTAATTACATGTATTCTTTCATTGGTGGGGATACAAATTGTGCCAAGGTGGTACAACAACTTTCCCTCCAAATCGTAATTGTCTACCTGTGATGCATGAGCCATCTTTGCACAAATGACCTTAAAATATCCATCGTCAACATAATGTTTAGAATAAATTTGAAAATATAAAGACATATTTAACAAAACTATAGATGCAAAAATAGGAGGGTGAGAAAGCATATCTTCCACTTGGTTTTTGGTGCCCTTCTTGTATTTTATTCCTAAGTGAAATTGTTAGAGGAATCCCATCTATCTGAAATGGCATGCTTGTTGAAGATTGGTTTGTGACTTGAGGTACTATAAAGGTTGGTGATCTATGTGAATGATGGTCTCCTTGCCTATCAAACAATGCTTCTACTTCTTCATGCTTTGAACCAAGACATGCAACTCCTTGTCATATGTGGGATAGTTTACAATAACTTGGGAGAATTTCTCCCAATGGTAACATAAAAGTTTCATTTGTTTCATCAACACTACTCCCATGGCATACCAACTAGCATTTGTCTCAATCTTGAAAGCCTACTGGAGGTCAGGTAAGGCCAATATTGGTGTGATATTGATATTCTCTTTTATCTTATCAAAGGATTTATGTTGCTTTCCTCAACACTGTAAAGTTTGCTTCACACTTTTCTTGCATGCAAGATGGATGCAATGATGGAGAATTTGGAAATGGACCTTCTCGATTATTGTGTTGCACCTAAAAAACTACAAAGCTCTATAGCATTGGTGGGTTTAGGCAACTTTACAATCATATCAACTTTAGAAGGATCCATTTTTAACTATCCACCTCCAAAAATGTGACCCACGTAAACCAAAGAGGTCTTCCCAAATTCACATTTGGACATTCTAACATACATTTTTTTCTTTTTGCAAAATTTCAAGCACCTTTTTAACATGACTCAAATGATCTTCCCATGTCCTACTGAAAACAAGAATGTCATCAAGATACAAAAGTACAAAATCAATAAGAAAAGGCATGAAAATATCATTCATCACCCTCATGAATGTGGTCGAAGCATCGTATAGTCTAAATGGCATCACCAAGCATTCAAACAACCCTTTTTTTCTTGAATGTATTATTCCATACATCATGTTCTCAAATCCTGACCTAATGATATCCATTGCACAAGTCTAGTTTTGTGAAATAGATAACATATTTTATTTGATCTAATAAATCATAAATGTGAGGGAGAGAGTATCGATTCTTCACTATTATTTTTTTTAGTGCCCTATAGTCCATGTACATCCTCCATGTCCCATCCTTCTTTGGCACTAACAAAATAGATGAACCGTAGGGAGAAGAACTTGGCCTTATGATCCCTTTGTTTAGTAATTCCTTCACATGCTTATTTATCTCCTCCATCTCAATGGTTGACAGCTTGTACATACCAATATTGGGTAACAGAGCATCCTTCTAAAAGTTAATTTCATGTTGGATCTCACGCTTTGGAGGCTACCCACTTGGTTCTGAAAAATCCCATTATAGTTAGAAACAATTTCATACAATTCCTTTTTTATGAGTGGGATAACAACCTTGGAAACCTCTAGATGTCTCTGCATCGTTTTATCTCACAACCGCGGGCATGCACTCTTTGCTAGAATTGATCAATCTCTTCATCTAACCTGCATTTACATGAATGACATTGTTTTTTTCACAATTAGCTCTAACAATGTATTCCACCTCATATTTTGTGAGATGATACTTGTTTTCATGGTGAAATAAAACTACTTTCGTGTCATACAAATATGGACTCCCAAATAAAATGCCACAAATATTCAGAGGTACAACATCAAGGTCAACCTCATCTGTGTATGTGGAGGGTGTTAGAAGATTGCAAAATTTATCCAAATGTTAATCAAATTAAAAAATAAGAATATTTCAATATATAGAAATATGAAATTTATATAATATAAATAATATTATTAATAACTATTTGTGTGGTTGGAGTCTTGTTGGACTAAGTACTGTGATAGTGGCTTATGCTAGAGGTTTGTTGAATTGTATGCCATTCATTTCCTTTTATGTTCAGTCTCATTCACATACACTACTTTGTTTGTGCTTTTGTGCATTTGGATTCGGAATTGTCCATTCTATGTTGGCTTTATCCCATGCTTATGCACACATGCTCAGCTTTATAAATTCATTTTCATGTACATAGAATAGATAATTGTCTGCAGTTGCAGACATGTGATTCTTCATATGTAGAGTCATCATCCCTAGCTCAGATGACCATCTGTGCAACTTCTGTGTACGTTTCATGTCTTTATATTCCTGAATATATCGCAGATTAGATGGATGAAACTAGATTCGGGGTCTTCAAACTCATTTAATCTTCACTCGATGTACAAGTCGATCCATGTGAAGAGATGTTCTAAAGTCAAACATGGAAAGACATCACATGATTACCGGCCAATAATGTAAGCTATTAACAGGCGAGAGAGGAATCACCAATAATGATAATGACCCTCAAGGTACTACAACACAATTCACATGGTGTGAATATATGATCTGATGTCGAACACCATGCAAAATATTTCAGTTGAAGGCCAATGATTTCAACCTATCACTGAAGGTGAGAAAGTTTCCATTAAGACATGCAAGCTTCAAAGTACTGCAAGGGTTGTTTCTAAGTCAACTTCTTGGATAATGAGCTGATGTCAACAAGGAGTGACCCGTCATAGGAGGGCCTTAATGTATCCCACATCTACAACATGAAATGAAACAAATGATTTTCTGGAGTTGAAAATGATCTACCAACACAAAGTTTAGGAATGGCAGTCATGAAAAATGGAGGGTGAAGGTATTGCAGTGGATGAGGCATTAACTGGATGGTGGTTTCTCAACTGAATGACTTCTCTTGAACTTATCGATGACACTGAGATGGATTGGTAGCGTTAACCCTAAATGATGGTATGGTATGGAGGACCAATGGTGGAATGACCGATGAACAGAACAACCCAACCCAACTGAATCATGGTGATGGAATGAAAGTGTCATGTTCAAGAGCAACTTGCTACCATAAAATTCTTCAAGTTTTTGATCTGGATTTAAACAGGAATGCAAAAAAATACAGAGATAACCATATACACAAAGATGCAGTGGAAATAATACTTCATTTAATTACTAGAAAATACTGAAATATGCTTACAACCTGAAATAGAAATAAACTAGCTAGGGCGATGGTAGCTTATCTCTGAGTAGAGATGTGGTGGCTACATGCCTCTGAACTATTCTGAAATGTGTTAAAATGAGGATCTAAGGCCTATTTATTGTTGAGAAACAATGGAAAACCCTTCACATTACAAAACCTAACCCTAGAAGATGAAACGCCAAATTGTGGGCCTCGTTTTTGGGTAAGTTGGTACATCAACTTCTCGGGGTCGTGAATTGGTCGTATTATCTCCGTTTGACGCGCATGATAGCCCGTTGGAAAGATCTCTCCAAGGACTACGACGAAAAACATGATTTTTACACATATATATCGCTGGCGGTAGATTTCCCAAAAAAACGTTGTTTAGGGCCTCAAAACAGCTCTGGAAGTTTAGGACCCGAAAAACTGCTAAAAATAGTAAAAGTGCTATAATTAAGGAAACTGAAAGAAATGAAAGAAGCACTAGAGGGGATCCAAGTGGAATTAGAGGGTGGCCACCAATATCCACCTGGATTAGTTTTCTTCCCTTTTTCCCCAGTCATTTCTGACCAATACCTCTTTATTTTTGTCAAGCTTGAGGAGGATAACATATGCTTGTTCTATAATTTGCCCTCCGGGCAAACCTCTCACTACTTTTTAGCAAGTCTAGTGACAGTGAAACTCATTCTTGACTGGGTGGACAAGTTCGCCACTATTGTTTTAACGAGTTTAATGACAAATAAAACTTGGTCCTTTTCATGTTTAGAGAGTTAGAAAAGGGACGAAAAGGAAAATACAATAGTTCCTTTTCGTAGCATAATCCCTTAAGTCCAAAAAAGGATAAAATAATACGAAATGGATGACTTTTTTTATATTTTAGCAAGCCGAAAAGACAAGTGCTCAAACTTTTTCGTGAGATAATCCCTCAGGCCTGAAAAAAGATTAAAATATATAGGATGGATGGCATTTTGATTACTTTAATGAGCTGGAAAAGCCAATAGCTCGACGATCTTTTCATATTTAATGAGTCTGAAAAGAGTTTAAAAGAGACTCAGTTTTGAGGAACGAGTGGCGTTTAGGGTAGCAATTGGTTCCGGGTAAGCTTGGAACTTCTCAAAACCTGGTGATGTGAAGAGGTTGGCTAATAGGACCAGTCATCGCAGTTGTTCCTCAAAAGGGTAAACAATCAAGTGGAAGCATTTGATCGGCCAAAAGGATGGAGGTGATGGCAAAACACAACCAAGGCTCAAAAGCCTGATAGCATGGCAATCACAAAGGTTGTTCATTGAAGTCGGGTTTATTTTTTAATGAGCTTGAACCTTGCGGTAACATATGCTCAGTGGCGGGTTTATTTTTTAACGAGCTTGAACCTTGTGGAAACATTTCTCATTTTTTCTTTTTATGTAAGCTAGAAACAACACAACTAAAAAGCTAAAAAAGCTAGAAAAACTAGAAAGCTAAAGAACTACTGAGGTTAGGTAGGATAGTTTCATCAGCAGCTGGGCAAAACACTTCCTTTCTTTCATCTGTGGTGCAGACAAAAGTGAATGGTGTTTCAGACCAATCACCTAACCTAAGAAGTTAAAATCTAAAAAGCTAAAAAAGCTAAAAACATAAGAAGCTAGAAAGCTAAAAAAAAAGAGATTGGTCTCCTTTAGCTTGCACAAAAAGGTTTGCATGCCCCCAGGCATCGAGAAAAGGAGAGTTTCTAGTAACCATATGGAAATCTCTATGGTTAAGCAGGATGGTTTTAGCCTACAGTCAAAACAGTTTGTGGCTACATCGATCAAATAGACAAAGGTGAATGGTGTGAGATAACACTTCCAATCACATAACCTACAAGGAAACTTATCTTTTCAACCCATTTAAGGGAAAGGGAGGTTACCTTTTTGTGAGATAATCCCTCAGGTCCGAAAAAAATATTAAAATATACAGGAGGGATGGCATTTCGATTACTTTACCGAGCAAAACTAAGGGCTCTTTAACCCATAAAAGTGTAGGGGAGTGAATAGATTATTTGTTTGTTATTGATTGTTCATTTTATAAGCTATAGATGAAGCCTGAAGTTAGCCAGATAACCTTTGAAATGCTCTTGCTCTGCAATTTCAAAGTAGATGAATGTTGCTTCAGTCAGTCTCTGGCTTAGTTTATGAAGTGAAAATCTGACTTACAAGCATTCTAGATGCCCTTGTGGTAGCTCAGTAACCTTCCAAGATCATTCCTTTGTACTTTTCTCTTTACTATCCATTATAGCTCAGCTTAAATCACTGAAATTAGCCACAAATTTGAGAAAAAACCCTCCTTGGTTACGCTCCCTAACCCATCACACTATTTGTCACTGTCTACTAGTACGCATCACACCTCCTGAGCCTGAAATGTGTGATTCATCACTATTTCAGTGAGGTCCAGGTGCAATGACTGACTGAGCCTATTTACCTTTTTGAAATTTGGGTTTTTTGTCCTTGTTTTCAGCTCTATTTAGTTGATTTGCTACTTATGAATAGTACCTCATTGTTGAAGCCTGCCTACATTTCATAGATCAACCTCCATTGATTAGGATTAGTAAATTATTTTATGTATTTTTCCATCATTTACAATCCTTTGTCGAAAAGTTTCTTAAATCGATCTGTCGTTTTGGTAGAAAAGTGTTGTAACTGTCGATTTGGGTCAAAAAGAGAAGTGTCATCGAGTCTCCCTTCTCCGAATGGTCGATTGAACTTTTTGTCATGTATTTGATTTGATTTGTTAATATTTAAAGTTTCGAAAGCATTTTCTATTCGAAATTGAAAGGTGTAGTTCAGTCTTCCTTTCCATTTTGAAAAGAAATTGTCGAAATGTCGCTTTGAGTGAACTATTTCAGATCTATACTTAGTTTTCCTTTTTGGCATTTCTCACATTAAGGGAACGAAAAAAAATACACACATTTTGCATTTGCATTTAGCTTGTGTGCAAAAAATGATTTAGGAAAGTGCATTTAGAGTGTGCTCTTTGCTCTTTGTTTGAAAGAATCATAATTTTCTTTCCCTAGTAGCTAGGATTTTCATTGATCAAAACAAACAATAATTGCTTATCATTGTAGATCGTATTTTTAGGAATTTCAAATCAACATCACGCGGTGAACCTTGAAAGACAAACTTTTAAATAAGATCAACTCTAAAATAAATCTCAATGAACCTAATAATGCTTTGGAACATAATGCAACACATTTAGAGGTCTAGGCTAGAGACGTGTTCTGGCGTCGTAAAATCTACTAACTATCGTTTTCATTGAAGGTTAGTTGATTCCTCCTCTTTGATATGATGAGTGCTAGCACGGACTTGTGCTCCCCATACCATTGAGTATATATTAGGAGACCACAATAGGCTTACATCCTTTATCCATAGGAAGCTATGTCTTCCGCCCTATCGACCGCAATGCATTGAACATAGCATTTGGGAAGATTGACTGTCATACATAAGTCCTTGGTAATTTCTCTTTAATTTATCACCAAGGTGTATATTGTAGTTTTGTGATTATTTTGGAAATCCCTTTGTCTATATTTCCAGAGTAGTCACTTTTGTTCCTTTTTGACTCCTTAAATGAAAAGGTCCATCTAAGCACTAGTCAGTTCAGGCTCATTAAAAATCGAAGGCAACTAGAGTCATCTTTAGCTTTTTCTTGACTCTTAAAAATTGAAAAAGCAAATTTGTGTCAAAGCGTCATCAAAATTTATTAAATTTCAAATAACATCCCTATTCCTTCATTGATCTTAGGTTGAGATAATGGAGTCCACCAATTAAGGAATCCTTGTTGAAGGGAATCCTAGTCCATTTTCTTCTTGGGGAAATATTGGTGCTTCGTAAATGGCTACATTGTCCCTTATGGGAATCACAATTGGGTAGCCAATATGGCTATTCTCAACCTCTGTCATTCAAAATACTGTGATTCCTCAGTAATCAAATCAGCAACCAGTTAATACTAAAGTTGACCCTTCGCCTTCTTCTTCGTTAGTTTCTCCCTCTCCTTCTTCCTCTTCGCTTGGTGAAAATAGTGATGCTAGTAACCAGGTGATTGAGAAGAAGAAGAAAGGGAAGGAGAAGAAGAAAAAATCAGTTAAGCAAGGGGGCAACCATGCAACATCTGGTGAAAATCCACACACTAAGCTTTTCAAACCCAAAAATCCATGCATAATTTGTAGAGGAGACCATCTTCACCAATAATGTCCATGCATTCTGTTATAGACATATTTGGGCACTGTAACCCCAATCTCATATTTCCATAAACCAAGGGCGTCTAAGCACCTAAAAGTGTTGTTACACACCCTAAAGGAACAAGGTCATCTGATTACATCATCTCCCAGAAGTTATTCCTAAAAAGCTTCTCAGAACTGCTCAAAACTGGACCATACAGACTGCTCAGTGCTAAGGGTACGATGCATCTCACTTACTACATGTAAAAGATGCGATGCATACTGAAAATCCCTTCTATAGGGTGCGATGAGTGAGAACAAACAAATAGCAGAGGCAGTTGGCTAGGCGGAAACCCAAAGAATCTTTTGGAAACTGCCCATTTGACACTTGCCTCTCTGAATTTGCTCAGGGATGAGTAAGAGATCATGAAATCTCCAAGTGGAACCATGAACTATCAGAGAAATGACACTAATCAAAAACCCCAAAGCTGACTCACCCACCTACAAACATCTATAAGTGGATCCCTCATCCTAGAGAGCCAGAGGCTGGAATTTTGTATCTTGTAAGGAAGTGTTGTTGTTTCTCTCTGGAACATCATAGTGTTGGGTGATCTAGATTTTCATGAGGTGAAGAAGGGCTTTCATGTTGGGAGGATGGCACTGGTTCAGATCAACGGGTTGTAATCCTCTCTTCTACCACTTCTATCAATAAAGCTATTTGAGTTTTCCTCCATGTTCTTGTATATCTCTGAATCTTGTATTGATATATGCATTTGTATGGTTAATATATATCTAATCCTATATTTTTTGTGGTTATAGATCTCTATGCTTTGACGGTATTATGCTGCTTTGACTCTACAGG
This sequence comes from Pinus taeda, assembly GCA_000404065.3. Taxonomy (NCBI): domain Eukaryota; kingdom Viridiplantae; phylum Streptophyta; class Pinopsida; order Pinales; family Pinaceae; genus Pinus; species Pinus taeda. The sequence goes on from APFE030775302.1 coordinate 56,167, forward strand.
TGTTCTTTGAAGCGGGAAAAGGAAGGAGTGGCAAAGCTCTGTCAAAGGGGAGACGAAACAAGCGAGGAGCCAAGAGAAAGACTGAGGTTGGTACTCTTTTCTTCTCTCTCATCTATTTCTCGTAAAGGAAAATACAAGTGACTTTAGTTTTTTTGTTTCTAAGATAGCTATCCATTTTAGTGGGACTAGCAGCTCTGAATGGATACTAGTTTTCCTGATAACAAAATGGTGACTCCACTGGGGAATGAATAGCTTGTTTTCTTGTTTCTATTTGTTTTCTTTATAAACTACAGAGAGAGCCTGAATTTAAGCCAACTAGCCTTCAAACTCCTTTCGCTATGCAACTGCAAAATAGATCAACGTTGTTTCAGTCAATCTCCAGGTTAGTTTATGAACTGAACATCTAGCTTGGAAACATCTTAAGTGCCCCTGGTGGTAGCTCAAGTAACCTCATTAGATCAGCCCCTATTCTTTGTGTTTACTGCCTATCATTAGCTCAACCTAAATCCCTGAACTAAGCTACAAATTGTGAGCAAAAAACCAAACCCAGTCTCATCCCTAGACCATCGCACTGTCTCTCATTAGCAGTCTAGATGCATCACATCTCTCATGTGCTGCAAGTGAGATGCATCCCTATTTCCCTGTGTTACAGGTGCGATGATTAGGTAAGACTATTTCTACCTCCAGATTTTGGTTTTCGCTTCATTGTCTTCAACTTTATTTAGTATTTTTGATGTCTGTGATCAGTATACCACTATTGAAACTCCCTTCCTTTGCATTATTTAGCCTCCATTCTATAAATAATTGTGAATGTTTTTATGTATTTTTCGCCATTTACAGTTCTCCTTTGAAAACAATAGCTTAATCGAACTGTCGTCTTTTGATTTGAAAGTGTCGCAAGTGTCATTTTCAGTCAAAGAAAAGAATCCTCCTCTTTTTGATAGTCGATTACAATTTTTCTCATGTATTTGATTTGAATTAATAGTATTTCAAGTGTTGAAAGCAGTTTTCAATTCAAAATTGCAAAGTGTTGTCTTAGTCGTCCTTTCGTTTTTTGAAAAGAAAACTATTAGTATTGTCACTTTGAAAGAAAAATAGTTCAGATATATACTTTAATAGCATTCTTTTTGAAAAACGTATTAAGAAAGTGGAAAACAAATACATGCATGTGCATTTCCATTTAGACTTCTTGTGGAAATTGATTTAGGACAGTGCATCTTAGTATGTTCTCTCTGCTCTATGTTGAAAGAATTTCACTTCTCTTTCCTTAGTAGCTAGGATTTTCATTGCAAAAAGAAAATAAATGACTATTCATAATCTTAGATTGCATATTTAGGAATTGTATATCTACATCACGCGGTGAACCTTAAAGGCAAACTTCTTAAGAAATATCAACTGTAAAATAAATTTCAATGAACATAATAACACTTTGGAACCTAACGCATAACATTTAGAAGTCTAGGCTAGAGACATATTCCAGCTTCATAACACCTGGTAACTATCACATTCATCGTAGGTTGGGTGATTCCTCCTCTTTGAGACGAAAAGTGCTAGTACGGACTTGTGCTCCATTGTACCGTCGAGTATATATTGGGAGACCTTAATAGGCTATATCCTTTATCCTTAGGAAGTTATGTCTATCGCCCTATCGATCGCAATGCACTGAGAACAACATTCGGGAAGATTGACTACTGCAACCTAAAAAGTATTTTGCAGTTTTGCAATTGGTTCGGTAATCCCTTTGTCTAGATTTCTAGAGTAGTCACTTTTGTTCCTTTTTAGAATCCTTAAAAGAAGAGGTCCATCTGAGCACTCGTCACTTCAGGCTCATTAAAAATCGAAGGCGACTAGAGTCATCTTTGGCTTTTTCTCAACTCTTAAAAATTAAAAAAGCAAGTTGTGTCAAAGCATCATAAAATTCATTTAATTCAGAACCACATTTTCCCCTTCTATTTTGAGTTGATCAAGTAATCCGTAATCATGAAAGAAAGTCAATCAAAACCCCGTCATTCATGGAGATTAACAAGTCAACCATCTTTGACTTTGGAAATGAAACCATTCCGAGCCAAGAGATCTCGTTTAACTAGGTCGAAGTCTCTTGATTTATTTGAAACTTGTGTTTCAAAATCCTTAGAGAATCTAGTTACTCCAACTATTCTGGTATCCCTGCCTCTACAGAAGAAGTTCTGCAGCTACAAGAGGACACTAGAAATGATCCTAGTGTAGTGGCAAACACTTCTATTTCTGAACCAGCTCCATCTAGTGCTGATTCGGAAGGTGTTACCCCTCTAGCATCTGTTGCTGCAAAGTCTATACCTTATTCGGCACCAAAAATATTTTACGGACCTAACGATCTACCTCTTCCATCTGGACTGATTGCTATAGAAGAGATTATGAAGGATCTTCCATCCAGTACTCCATTGCATTTCGGAACTGGGATCCACCTATATCCTTCTACTTTAGAAGTTAGTCTCCCTTCATCACAAGTTCCTGTAGAATCGCTAGGAAATATTTTGGATAGACTCGATATGTCTGAACAACCATCGACATCTAGGACCGTGTCATCTGACACAATAGTAGATAAACCTCCTGTCACCACTCCGACAATGTCCGTTGGTGTACCATCTATCCCAACTAGTCCTCAACCACTAGATGGAGTCCACCCAGTGACTGTCTTGACAGTATGGTCTGTTCCTATTTGTTCATCTGAAACCTTATCTGGAATCTCTTATGTTGAGTCTCAGCAAATTGATCCTTTGCAACAATATCAATTTGGGCAGTCCAGTCTCCAAAGGCCAATTTTCCCTTTGAACACTGGATTTCCGCCATATCGGGGGTAGTATGCCTTTTCATTGTTTCCTCTGGGAGAACAACCATATGAGAGATTGCAATAGAATTCGGGTCAGGCTAGAATCACATCCAGTGGTTGCATACCAATACTGCCTCAACAAACAAGAATTATGTATTCTATACAACCAAATCAACCTGTGTTGAATATTTCTAGTACACTGGCTATTGTGACGGTGTCACAAGTACAAGCAATGCCTATTGTATGTCAACCTCTAGTCTCTCAGGTCGTAATGCAGCAACTTCTTGTCTCTGTGACTCAATCACAACCGTCGATTAGTGGATCCTTAGCTGAAGCGACCTAGGCTCAAACGGTTACCATAACCCCTCATCTTGGTCAAATATCCAGTATTAGGCAACAAAAAATGGTCTCACAGCCATGGCTGGTGCAATATCAACAATGGAAATTCCAACAAACTTACCGAGGACCTAAGCAAGAAAGCTTTGCAAGTAATGGGTAGCCGTATATTCAATACGGTTACCAACAATCATATCATAATGGTTATGCCCATCAACCTTATCAAAGTTATTAGCATTAAATACATTATGCTAGTATGCAAAGACCCACAGCTCAGGCGATCCCATCTTATCCTGGGTATGCTTCGCCAAACCTAAATCAACAGTTGCCCTTCGTAGCAACTTTAGAGTTACCAGATCTGAATCGGTTAACAAATGATCCAATTGCTTATGCCCCTTGGTGGCTAGCGATTCCTCATAAAATTTCGTCAGATATCCCTAAATTCAATGGAAATCTGGCTGAAGATCCGTCGAATCATGTGATGACCTTTCATTTGTGGTGTCCGTCCAACACTCTCAATGATGATTTGATTAGGCTTCACCTTTTTCAGTAAACGTTAACTGGTATGGCAGCAAAACGGTACATCAAACTAACTAGAGCTTCATTCGATAACTTCAGCAACCTCGCCACAACCTTTTTAACCCATTTTTAGTTACCAATAAGGTATGAAATAGGAACAGAGCTTCTTACCAATTTTAAGCAGACGACAGCCACTCACATATCTGATCATATTCATGAGTGGTGACATCGTCATCGAATGGTAAAAACATATGTTACTGATCAGCTATTAGCTAAATAGTTTATTAAGTCATTGTTACCTTCTATTATAGAAGATGTGGCCAAGGGGGGAGTCATCACTGAAGAGCAGTCATTGCTCGTGCACAATATCTAGACCTGATCTATACTCAGTCTGGGATGATCTATGACAAAATCCTTGATGCTCCTAGACTAGAGTTTTCCATTCCTCCTCCTCCTAAATCAAACAAAGATGCTCATGCCAGTGATGGCGTGATAGGTACGACCAACATGAAAACCACAAAAGCTACATCTAAGAAATCCCGTATGGTTTCTAGTCAAAATGCAAATGAATAACTTCTTGCCTTGGAGGTTAATGTTGTGTTGACCATAAGGGAAAAGAACCAAAGCAACTAGGGGGCAAGAAGAGAGGGAAAAGAAAAAAGAAGAAACAAGATGATTCATCTCCTGAAAGATCTTCTACAAACCCTTATGGGCAAAAGAAACCTCCTTCAGGATGTCACATATGCAATGAGGATCACTGGACGAGAGATTGTCAACATAAAGCTGAGTTTAAGAAATTCTTCAAGAACTCAAAACCATCAGCGGTATTGACTAATCCATTTCCAAACCCAGAAACAAATCTGGTTGCTAGTGACAATGCTTCCCCATCCCAAGTGCTTATGTTGTCCATTTTGAAACAAAATTATGCTTTGATATCAATAGGGAATAAAGATTACGAGAATCCACAGCTGTCGAACAACAAGGCTACTGATCAACCTATTAGTTCAATAACAGCTTCGACCAAAGTTGTGCCACCCATCATTCCTGAGCTAACGATAAAGCCACCAAAGGGAGTAGTTCACAAATGACATTTAATACTCATGCCAGAGTAGCACAGAATTATAATATAGTGGAGGATCTAGCCCAATCACCATCTGCTATGTCGGCACTTGAAGTACTACAAAATTACCCCTCCCAAAAGTAGGCTCTATTATCAGCAATAGGTGGGATTGACCCAAAGGATTCCAATTTTGTGGGCTTTAACCATAAAGGATATGAACCCCAGTTACCAGCTCAATTCACTTTCCTCATCCAAGTGAAAGCCCTCAACAAAACTGTTCATCGAACAATTATTGATGAGGGAGCATCTACATGTATTATGTCAATGAGTTACTGGAAAACATTAGGCTCACCACCCTTGTCACGATCGTCAACAACGTTAAAATCATTTGATGGATGGACATACACCCCATACGGGATTTTAAGTAACTTGCAAGTTGAAATGGGGGGCAAAACAATAGAAATTGATGTTGAAGTTATTGATGGAAACCTCGATTACAACATTCTACTGGGAAGGCCCTGAATTTATGCTATGGCTAATGTTGTGTCAACATACTTCAAAAATATTGCATTTCCTTTTCAAGGAGGAATTAAAATCGTTGACCAACAAACCTTCCTCCCAAATGGTTCACAAGTTACAAGGAGCATCCCCATGATCCATAGAAGCTCTCAATCACTTCAAAATATCTAAGTAGGCCTCCTAAAAGACCCTACATTTATGCATACTTTTGCTCTACCGCCTCCAAGTAATCTAGCGGAAGTAACCACAGTGGAGACCTACAATATGGTATCTTCTATATACACAAAGGTTTAGAAGATTTCCGAACATGATGTTAGCATGGATCATCACAGATATTGCCTCCAAGCCCAATAGAAATATTGTAGCAATCAATTTTCTTGGCTTGGGCAGCAATCCCAAATCAATGCTCATCGAGTGTTTGGATAGATAGGTCTAAGGAATATGGCACCTCTTCAGACCCTTGGTCGCATGTACATTCTACAGACAAGGGGATCATTCAATAAATGATGATAAGAGAAGCGCCATGAGAAGACTACCACCATCGTTCCCATCTTCCGAATTACCACGCAGATTGTTCCAACGACCTTGATCATCCTTTAGTTTTTTATTTTCTATCAAATACTGTAAATACGGTGGATTCTTAGTGGAATCTATCCAATATCGAAGAAACTATTGCCATAAATATCTCGACCAAGCCAGAGGTTGTAGATAATATTCATGTCAGCAAATCTTGTTCTTCTTCAGAACTGGAAATCTATTGCGCTCTCTTTCGCGAGTTCAAAGATGTCTTTACATGGTCATATGAAGAAATGTCAGGCATTGACTCAAGCATAATTGAACAAAAAATTAAGATGTATCCAAATGTCAAACCAGTACGACAACGGCTTCGGTAGGTGCACCCAAAGAAAGTCGTTGCCATCAAGGAAAAAGTTGAAAAACTTTTATATGTTGGTTTCATTTAGTTGGTTCCTCTAACCGATTGGGTATTGAACATTGTTCCTGTGATGAAAAAGCAAGGAACGACTACATGATCATCGGTGATACACTTTACCATCGTGATATCGATACAATTCTGCGAAGGTGCCTCACGCATGAGGAGGCCGAAAAAGTCCTAAGTGATTTTCATTTAGGTGCATGTGGGGGGCATCAATCTGGTTATGCTACGGCACAAAAGATTTTATGAGTAGGTTACTTCTAGCCAACAATGTTCAAAGATTGCATAACTGCAGTCAAAGTTGCCATGCTTGTCAAATCTTTGACCGCAAAACTAGAATACCGCTCGCACCTCTGCACCCAGTAGTCACTGTTGGGCCATTTTCCAAGTGGGGCATAGATTTCATGACATGTAACCCCACCTCGGTTGGGGGGCATGGGTATATCATATTTGCATTTGACTATTTTACGAAATGGGTCAAGGTGATGGCTACATTAAACAACAGCAGCAAAATGGTTTCTCTTTTCTATTTCAATCATGTAGCCTCTATATTCGGTGTTCCCCAAGCTATAGTTACAAATCATGCATCGCATTTCTTCAATCACATGATGGTTGAATTGGCTGCCAAATTAGGACTGTCCCACAACAGCTCTACTCCATATTATCCACAAGCTAACGAGCAAGTTGAGGTGATTAACAAAGTCCTGAAGTGCATGCTACAGAGAATGATTGGGGTCCATAAACGAAGTTGGCACCTAATCCTTTACTCGGCCTTGTGGGTGTACCAGACATCGGTGAGAAATGTGACTAGATTTACACCCTTTCAGCCGGTGTATGGCCTGGAAGCGATCTTACCAGTTCAGTGCGAAATTTCATCTCTCAAGCTCGCAATCGACCTTCTCCGTGGAACTTCAGAGGAAGAGGTTCATTTCTTGGAATTAATCCAACGGGATGAAACCCGTCGTGATGCTGCCTTGGCTAACGAAGCGCATAAGAAATCAGCCAAGGCGCAGTTTGACAAGAATGTCAAACCCCATGTCTTCTCAGAAAGTGACCTGGTCTTACTTTACGATCAAGAATCTGATAAATTGGGAGTAGGTAAGTTCCAGTCTTTATGGATGGGTCCCTACATTGTTAAGTGTGTATTAGCAAAAGGGCCTACAAGCTAGTAGATCACGATGGGATTCCACTATCGCAACCCCGAAATGGATTGTACCTTAAGCGTTACTATGCTTCACTAAGCATAGTAATCTCTTCATATGTTTTTGCTACATTTTTGTTTTCGTCAAGAGTAATCATTTTGGTTAAGTAATCCACTTTTCCATTTTTTGCAGATGTCAAACCTATTGGAATCATTTGTTGGATACGTCGACGGAGCTAGTCATAGTACGCAGAACCTATCTTCTGCAACCTGGTCATCCTTGATCCAAGCAGCGAATTAGTGAGTTTTAGAGGGGTATTTATTTGTTGGTCAATGAAAAACATCGCTGAATATAGTGTGTTGATATAGCTCCTCTTTGATGCCATTCACATGGCATACGTCGACTTGTCATCAGGCTAGATTCACAACTCGTTATTCTACAATTTAACGACATGTATTCCGTTTGAAATCCAACTATCTATCATATGTTCCTAAGGGTCATGATTTTGGAAAGGGAGTTTGATTCTATTCAATATCAAAACATTTCCAGAAAATTAAACACATTAATTGATTCATTAGCAAATTATGTGTTTGTTGGCATTATTGCACAGGTTTGGTGGCATGGCACATATGTTGTCCTTGATGTCAACTCACTCTGATGACAGATCACATTTCAGGCTCTCAGAATGAAGGAATCATATATACGCAGGTTCACCTTAATGAAACCGCATATACACGTAGGTTAGATGTTCCAAAGTCACGTATGCGTGTACACTCACTTTAATGCAAGGGAAAGCCTATACATGTGGGAGAACTTATTTTTGGTCCATGGTATTTTGTCCTTGGTGTTTGAACCTATGGTTTTGGACCTTGGTATTTCATCTAATGTGTTGATCCCAAGTATTGGGTCCTTGGTATTGATTTGTTATGGTTTTGTGCTGTGGTATTGTGAAAGGCAAGACTATAAACGAGGAAGAAGATCATTGGGTAAAGAGAATATGAATTATTGAATATCTGATATCATGCTAGATCTAGAATACTGGTGATTGGGTTATGGTGCAGATCTAGATCTGAATGAAGGAGGAACCTGAGTAGAAGAAAAAGCTCTCTTGATGGGTCAAAATCTTAAGGCTTGAATAGTGGTATCTCTACATGATTTTGATCTATGATATGTGGCGCATGCTTGATCTATAAATCTTATAATTTGGGTTAACCAATGTCTGAATGTTTGAAAGAATGAATTATCAATTATAGATCTGTATGCAGGTTCAGTGAAGCGAAGGCACGTATACACGTTGTTTTTGTAAGTGAAAGTAGCGTATACGTAGGTTGGTCTTGACACAGAAGCGTATGAATGCAGGTTTTTGAATAGTGAAGTAGTGTAATCTCTTGATTTATGTTCTAGCTACTTCTATTTATTGCTGCAGTGTTCTGGGTTCAGAAGTGGTGTGTGATTACTGTTACTGAGATTTGGGTATAGTTGTCAGAGAAGTGTTTTATTTTGATTCAGTTTTGATTGGTGAAAAGGTGTTTGGTTGATGCAGAAATTCTTGATGTTTGATTGATGTTCATGGATCCAGTCTGAAAATTTATGAAATGTGGTCACTGGAAGCAAAGAGAAGGTTGTAGCATTCTACAGGTAGTAGCCTACGTACTAGTATCCCAGCTAGTACAAGAGCTAAGGGGGTTGTAGCTCCCTTCCAAGAAAAGCTGGAGAATGAGAGAGGGTTGTAGCTCTCTGCAGGTAGCAGCCTGCGTACTGGTAAAGGACTGCACTAGTACAAAAAAATTGTAAAAAGAAGTTTCTAAATAAAGGAAGATAGAGACGAATTGCAGCAGGTGGTTTTCACCCACATTGGGTTTCCACCTTATATCTTGTGTTCTTATGTGTGATTGTCTTTTGCTCTATTTCACTATTTTTGGTTATTGTTTATTTGATTCTGATACATGGATTAATGATCAACATCTGTAAGATAAATTAAATTACAAGTATGCATGGTATATGCGAGTTTCTTTATCTGTAGTTTTGTATATACGTAGTTTTCACTAACTAAAGTAGTGTATATGACCTGGGTTTGAAAAAAGAAATAATTGACTTGATAATATTGATTCACCCCCACCCTCTCAGTATTATTTCCAACAATTGGTATCAGAGCAGGTCCTTCAGAAGAAGCTTGATCGCTTGAAGGAAGATCTATCGTCATGAGCAATTACAGAGAAGCATCAATCAGGCCACCAATTTTTGATGGGAACAACTTGATCTATTGGGAGGTAAGAGTGGAAGCCTATCTTCAATCTCTTGGTACAGAAGTCTGGGATATCATAGATACAGGGTTCACTTTTCCATCAGCAACTCATACAGTCTGGCTGAGAAGAAGCAGTTTGAAACTAATGCAAAGGCTGTCAATACTCTATTAGGATGTCTATCTCAATCAAAATTCATCAAGGTTATGCAGTATAAAACCACAAAAGAAATATGGGACAACATTGTTCTGAGCTATGAAGGAGATGAATAGGTAAAACGAGCAAAACTTCAAACCCTCAGAATTCAGTATGAAAATCTCATAATGTATAATGATGAAAGTGTGGCTAACTATTTCCTATGCATAGATGATATTGTTAATTGTATGAAAAAATTGGGTGAAGAAATAAAAGAGGTTGTTGTAGTTGAAAAGATTCTGAGATCTTTGTCTTCTGAGTTTGAATCAAAAGTTTCTGCAATAGAAGAAAAGGAGAAGCTACAGAAAATTACCATGTCGCAGCTACACGGAATTCTAACCGCTTATGAAATGAGGAAAGGGGGACCATCAGACAGAAGAGAAGCCACATTCAAGACCTTAGGAAAAGGATATTCCTATGACTCGGGACACATGTCAGAAGAAGAGGAAGAATCAAATTTTGTCAAGAACCTTCAACGGGGTGCTGGAAGATTCAGAGGTAAGTTACCTTTCAAATGTTTTGCTTGTGGAAGAGTCGGTCATTATGTTGCCAAGTGTCCTCATAAAGGTAAGCTTGACAAAGGTAAGGAACCTATTAGATGGAACAAGAAACAAAATGTAAATAAAAAAAGCTATTACACTCATGAAGACAGTGACAAATTTTCAAATAGTGATGAATATGAACAAGGTAATAATTATAGACTTTTAATGGCTTTTGAAGATGATGATTTCATGGATGCTATAGATGAAGAAGGTCTTTATGAAGAGA
>APFE030775305.1:0-34792 GCA_000404065.3 Pinus taeda
AATAATAAGATTGAATTTATTAATATAATTTTGGCCTCGGTCCTAGAGTCAAAAATAGCCGTTAGATAGTCGTTGGAGTCCCTGCTCAGTCTATTTAACTTGCTAGGCAAGATCAGTTTCTTCAACTTGTCCTGACGATGAACCACACTAGTTGGTTTGAAACGCGTCGACAAAGGTCTCTTTCATGTGATTTACGCCGAAACTCTTCTTATAAACTTAGCACTAATGAAAACCGTTTTTCTTTAAAAGAGAAATTCCAAAAACCTATCACTCAAAATATACAAATTTAAAATCATTCTCCATTTACCATAGTTAGAGAGACATCCCCTATATTTGAAGGTGGGACATAAGCTTTAGTTGCACTTGTCTAGTTATTTTCGGATTCACTAAGAATAATAAGAGAGTGATTTTAACTTATGAATTAACTAAGTTTCCATTTCGTGAGATAACAACCTTACCACATATACCTTTCAAATGACTCATTATTTAACAAATTTGGGAACAATAAAAATCATTTCACTTTTTAAACCATTTCTTAAAAATAAATTAACAAACTTAGCACCAATAAAAATCGTTTTTCTTTAAAAGAGAAATTCCAAAAACCTCTCAATCAAAATATACAAATCTAAAAATTCTTGTAAATCTAAACCTAATTAATTTAAATCGCAATAAAAAAATCTCCTAAACATTAGAAATACTTTACACCTCATCCTATTTATCTTAATATTTTAAAATTTTCTAACTCACCTAACTTTTTAAAAATAGTCTCCTATCTTTTTATAAACTAATTTTTTATGTTATTAAAATATATATTAAAAAATCCCATGAGTTGTAGAGATAGTTTGTGTGGGGTTTAGTCCCTACCAGGTTATGAGTTCAAACCTCATAGAGAAAGTCTGAGGAATGGAAGCGACTTTGGGAAATTAAAACCTTATAAAGGAGTTGGGGGAATTAAACTTCCCAAGAAACATCTAGCCAAAACCTTGCACTATTCGTAATAAGCATCTCATTGTAAATAGATTAGTATTTTTCACACCAACAAACAACTCTACTTAATTTTATATATAATAAAATAAATAATTTAAAATAGAAATAAAATATTAAAAAACTCATATTTTGTGATAAGATTCTCTTTTACTTTATTTTTTGTTATTGACATTGTCATTCTTTCGGTCTACCTCACCATTATTACTTTATATTCCTTCCACAACAATATGTTTTAAAATGTCACATCGAATAGTTTTTGTTGGACATCCTTTGCTTTCGCGAAGCATCACAGCAACCACAAATGACAATTATTCATTCATATAATAATAAAGCACAAAGCATTGGATGACGATTATTCATTCATATAATAATAAAACAACCAAGCATTTCAGGGGCGTTCACACAAGTTATTGTAAATCTCACTATGCTTTAGATGCCAACATAAAAGCAAACACGGAAAGCATAATCTACTTATTCCACTGATTTCTGCTCACTTTGGACATCCAATTCAACAGCAAATTTCTTCTGCTTAATCTACTTTTGGACACATAAATTTGCAGAAATTTTTCTCTGCATATTCATTCTCCCTCTGTTTTTGGTCTACTGTGCTTTGGTCTGAAGTTGCAAAAGCCATGGCCATTTTGACTGAAGTAGCATCCGGAGCAGCATCCGGAGCAGCATCCGGAGTAGCATCCTTAGTAATTGCTCCACTCCTCAAGCTCATAGATGACGTTCGTCGCAGAGATGAAAACACTCGACTTCTGCAAGATCAGCTCAACCGTATGAAGTCACTCTTACAAGACATTAACAGTCAGATTCAACATGAGCAAAGAAGCCCCCCGGACACACTACAAAATTGGTTGCAAACGCTTCACCATTCACTGGAAGATGCCAAAGACATCATAGATCGCGCCCAACAACTGGAAGATGCAAAGGCTTCACCATTCACTGGAAGATGCAAAAGATGGTTTTTAGATTGCATTTGGCGTTTAGATTGCATTTTCTGCAAGCCCAGACTCGCTACGCAAATTAAAGAATGGAATACGAATTTCGATCAACTCTTCAGCAATCTTCAAAAAGACTTTTCAATCTTTCGTGATGCTCAACAGATGGTATCTTCGGCACCACTGCAAGCAGAGGCATTGCTTCAGACAGTACCGGAGTCCGGATTTGTCGGATCCGGGATTAAAGATGGCGAGATGCAGCTGCGGAGATGGCTCGACAACGAAGATCCGCAATTTCGCATAATGGGCATTTACGGCATGGGCGGCATCGGCAAAACAGCGCTTCTGAAAACAATCTACAATGCATACAAGACAGGTGAGTTGTTCGAAGCCGTAATTTGGACAACTGTTTCTCAAATTTATAACATTGCAGACCTGCAGAGTAGCATTGCAGAGGAAATCAATTTAAATCTAGGGAGCACTACTTCTAATGCTGAGAGCAGTTCTGCCGTTGATATGAGAAAGAGGAAACTCTATGCATGTCTGAGGCAAAAGAAATTTCTTCTAGTATTAGATGACGTGTGGAGGGAACTTCAACTGGATGAAGAATTGGGCATCCCAGTGGGCAATGATAGAGGTAGCAGAGTGCTAATCTCTACGCGCAGCTCTGATGTCATCAGAAGAATGGGGGCAGATGACTTCTCCATAGAAGTGCAACCGCTATCCAGGGATGAAGGGTGGCAATTGTTCTGCAGAGGAGCTTTCAAACCAGGCAGTGCTCTGACAAAGGATATAGAGGATGTGGCCAGACAAATTGCGGGAGAGTGTAATGGTCTGCCATTGGCCATAAATGTTGTAGCGGCAGCCATGAAAGGTAAGACTAGTGTAAATGAGTGGTATCTTGCTCTCCATCAGATGAAAAATATGGATCCCGGTTTTCTAGAATACAGCGGCGTTGGTCAAGGTCTTTATTCGCCGCTGAAATGGAGTTACGATTGTTTGCCTGACTCCGTCTTGAAGAATTGCTTTTTATATTGTGCTACCTTTCCCGAAGATTGGCGAATTAGTGTGAACTACTTGGTGGAAAAGTGGATAGGGGAGGGATTGGTCAAGAGCAGAGAGACCAGCGATTTAATGGACTTGGGACTCAGGTATGTAGAGTTATTAGTAGAACGCTGCTTGTTTCAGAGTGTTTATAGTGATGCCGGGAAGAGGGGGATACAGGTTCACGATGTTGTACATGACCTGGCAATGTATGTTGCGGAGAAGGAAGAGCAATGTTTGTTCAGGACACGTCAAAACCTCCAAAAGTTTCCGGGCGCTGAAAAAGGGATCAACAATTGCAAAAGAATAGCTCTTGGGCATAATAATATTTCTGTTTTGCCAACGGATTTCAGATGCCCCAACCTCCTCACTTTGATGTTGCAGTATAATCAAAGTTTAAGAGAGGTTCCAGATGGCTTTTTGATCAATCTCACCTCTCTCAGGGTTTTGGATCTGTCTGGCACCAAAATAGAATCGTTGCCCATGTCACTGTGGCATCTTACACAGCTCGAGTATCTCGGTTTGGACGAGACCTTAATCAAGGACTTACCTGAAGACATATGCAGTCTCTCTCAGCTTCAGTTTTTGCATCTCTATGGCTGTAGACAGCTAGAATCGTTGCCTTGTACGATGGGACAGCTGGAAAATCTCAGGACTTTAAATCTAACCCGTTGTTGTAGGTTAACAGGAATTCCCCGTGAGATCTCTCAGCTTACATCATTGAATACATTAAATCTGTGGACATCAGAGACAGGGGAAAACAGTATAATGGAGGTGGAGGAAGTGAAGAGTGGTGTTTGCAGTTTGAGGGATTTCACAAATTGCCCAAATTTGATGCGGCTTGAAGTACATGTAAAGGCAGGAATTGAAGCAGAGGGAATACGGTCCGGAGTTAAGATGGGTACAATGAGCAGTTGGTCGGAGATGAGGGACCTGTTATTGGTATTCGATGTGGAAGACGATGATGTGGTGGAGGATCTCCCGCAAGACATGCAGAGCATGAAGAAGCTGCAGAGATTTTGTCTTTATAATTACCATGGCAGAAGTCTACCCAATTGTATCTGCGAGTTTCCGCAATTGGAGAGGTTATATATTCGTAGATGTTTTCAACTCGGGAATCTTCCTCCCTTGGAGAGATTGCCATATTTAAGGGTATTGTCATTAGACAGGTGCATTAAGTTGAAGGAGCTGGGAATCGGGACATGGGGAAGTATGAGTGGATTTCCGAGGTTAGAAAGTTTGAAGCTGTGGAACTTACCTGTGTTAGAGAGTCTGGGAAGTTCATCATCAAATGTTGTGTGGAATGAACAAACTATGCCTAAACTTCAGGTGTTGACCATAAGAGATTGCCAGTCATTGAAGGGATTGCCGACCGGGATAGACAAGCTACCAAATTTGAGAAGAATAGAAGTTCAAGAGGATTGGTGGGAAAACAATGATGTTGAAATTTTCTTAAAAGAAAAACTACATCATTTATTTGTATTTGTTGAATAGTGTAAATGTTGGAAAAAAAAATTAATGTTCGAATATATTATTTATTTGTGGTAATAATACAATTTTTAATGTTGAATATATTATTTATTTGTGTCAATATATAATTTTAATACTTTGTCGAAATTACGTCTTATATGGTCAACCATAGCAATGTATAGGACAATGCTATGAAAAACATGCGAGTGGAAGATATGTTTGATAATAAATGAATAATATTGGGTGTACTATTGATTTCATTAGAAAGAATATATATTTTAAAGTAATGTGATAGTAAATGAATAACATTGTTTGTATTATTGATTTTATTGGAAAGAATATATATTTTCATTTTTCAAAGTAATGTTAAAGTTGAGGATATTAATTTTATCTCTAAAAAGTCCAGGTTTGTTAAAAGTGAGGTAAACTGTTCATTTATATAGTGTACAATAAAGTCCGTCTTGAAAAGTAAAGGGAATCCAAGATTGTCTTATTTTATTGGGAGTAAGGTTGATTATTATAAAATTATATGACTTTTTTTTTTTTTTACTATTTGATCATTATTTATTATTTATATTGAAGGTGTCTTATTGTGGATTCTTTTGAAACTATATAAATTCATTGTCATTTACTATACATGTTAGAATGACATATTTGACTTATTTAGATGCAGGCATGTATTTGAGGTGTTGAAGATTTCAATACTTTTTACGTCAAATTTGATAGAGTACATAGAGGTGTGATTTTGTTCAAATTCATGATATACTCAATTTTACTTTAAAAGTATTGATGTTATGATTTACATAACCTCTATTTTGGAATCCATCCAATTTCCAAATTAATTTTGGAGTTTGATTTTCATGTTATAAATTTTAAATCATATTATGCATTTTCAAAAGTAATGTATCTTAAGCATCAAATCAAAACCACTTCACCATTAATTTATAGTTCATACAAGAACAATTAAAATAAATGAACCATTTGTTTGGGGTTGCAATGAGAAAAAGCTTGGTTGAAGAGATTTGTGGAGTTCTCTAAACTATGTTTGTTGTCATATACTTTGATGCAATGTATTGGCTTCAGTTACCACACCGATATACTCATAATTTCATAGTTGTGCTAATATATATTGTTTTAAAAAAAGGCCAAAGAAATCGAGGGTTTCAGTTTGATAAATATGGAGGAGTTTTTGTTAAATGATGTCTTCTGCGTATATCAACCACATTACTAGTGTGGTTGTGCTAGTAATATAAATGTATGCTATGTGATTGTTATCATCTGTGTACTAGTTGTATCACATTAAAATTCTTTATTGATCAGTCATACAAAAAATGGAAAAAGTGGAGCAAATTCGATGTTTGATTGGAAAGTTGAAGGGATTCATGTTTGCTGGGTTAAGTGGAAGGAATTTTGTGTTTGGTAGGTTATATGGATATAGATGAGTAATTATAATAAAATGTTGAATGGATATAGATGAATAATAATAATAATAATCATAAATTACTCTCGTTATTTTAGATTTTGGGTTTTCAAATTTTTTCTTTTGTACAACAAAATGTTATTTGATGTGTTTAATAACATTATGATCAATTAAAGGTGATTGAGATATTTGTTTTTAATCGAACTTAAAAACAAAGGATACCACCACTCTGGAGGTGCAACTAAACAATACCAATTCCAAAGTAGAAACCAGTGAAAAGGGTTAGGATCTACCATGCACTGATAAAATTGATGCTAGGCGTAATCCTACATTGCAGTAGTGTTTAGAAACCCGAACTTTGCCCATAGAAATCCAATGGGTCTTCCACCCACAAGTGACTGCTCCAACCCCCATAGAACCAAATTGTCTTATACTATGCCTACTTTGATTAATTGGCTTGTATCTATCCCCATGGGGGCTTCACTGGGGGAGAAATACCATATCATGTGCATTCATATTGGGGGATATATATTGAGAAAAAAATCACATAATATATTGAGCATATAATAGGGGTAAAGGGTTTTTATATTGGCATGTATGAAAAATGGAGCTCAAAGTTAATGAAAAAATATAAAGTAGTGTAAAAAATGTTAATGAAAAAAATGGATACCTATAATATGTAATGAAAGTAAGGTTTTTTTTAATTGGAAAGGTGTGTTGGGTTCATATAAGTAGGGAATTAAATAATGTGATTTTTAGAGGTATTTTCCAATATATAGTCAAATTAAGGGTATTGTTTAGTATGCCACGAATACATGTGATATGTCAGAGGTTCATTGAGTGAAGCCCTCGTGTCTATCTCATGTCGAATGTCTTTGTTCCGTGGGGCTTACTAGTTCCCCTCTCTCTCAACAAAATAATCTCGTAGTTGATCTACCCCAATCACCTGGTTACCATGACTACCTATTGTATCATCCTTTAAATACCATGGGCATGAATTATCTTCCCTTGGCCAACATCTTGTCAATGGAGTCTGACAATCAATTCTCTCATAGGCAGCCTCAATAGTGTGCCCTGTAAACACCCCCATGCTAAAAAAACACAACATAACTCCCATCACATATTTAGATTTCTTAGAGAGGCTTCTCTTATCCTCCCAACGACATTCCATATGTATCATTATTTGGAAACTAATGTCCAGATCATGCACTATTAAAACTCCCGAAACTAATGTCCAGATCCTGCACTATTAAAAATCCCTAGAGGTGGAATGCCACAACCCCTAGCAATTTGCTAAGTGGGGTAGTTGCATCCCACCACTCCTCCCTTTCTTCCATGCACATCACCCTATCCAAGGAAATTAGTTTATTATGAATTTCAAAAATTAAACCACCCAAAATTTTATGATCTTTCTCAACACTTTCTTTACCATAAATGGATAATAAAACCATAGTTACCAAGTTCGAATTTGAATTCGGATTTGAATTTGATATGATACGATTAAAGTTCGAATCAAAAAAGTTTAATAAAAAAAAAATACACATTATACATATTTTAGACTTTGTCCTTGTAAGAGCAATACCTTTCAGTCACTCTTTTCTGAATTTATTTTGAATTAAAAACCACACTTATCACTTCCCTCCAAAACTTCTATTCCTTTCAAAACTTAAATCTAAAATGTTTTTCTATTTAAAAAAAATATTTATCTAACATCCCACTTCCCTCCAAAACTTCTATTCCTTTCAAAACTTAAATCTAAAATATTTTTCTATTTAAAAAAATATTTATCTAAAATCCTTCCTAATATATAAAATCCTTCCTAATATATACAGACATATTTTAAAAATATGTAAAATCAATCACTCTTTTTATGATTAGCACTTTATTACAAATTAACACTTAGTCACACATTATTTCCTTTCCTATTTTCTAGGTTTTTTGAGCTTTTGAAAGAAAAAATGAAATTGGAAAATGGTAAACTTTATAATTTCACTATGATTTTCTATTTTTTTTTTCCCTGTATTTTCTTGCCTTCTGCATGGACTCCATCCCACTACTATTAATTTCTGTGAATATTTCCATTCATCACCTCTATTACTGAATGAAAAATCGGTCTATCTTCATCAATTAACCATTTATCCTTAAAATTGAATCGAATTTCAATGAATAATACGACATTCGTATCGAATATGCAAATTTTTGTATTTTTGGTCTAATTCAGACGAACATTGTAACAATGAATAAAAAAATACAGTCCTTAACATGTTCCATGGTTAGTGTTTTTGTGAGATTAGAATCCTTAAATTCATTTTTCCCTACCTCTACCTCTAAAATTTTAAACTTATATACAACCATCCCACAAATGTTACCGATATTTTTTCATTTTTATTCATTACCTTAATTTACAATATTGAAAATACCTATAATTAATGAATATTGTGGAGAAGGAAGAGCATGTTTCTTCAAGACACGTCAAAACCTCCAAAAGTTTCTGGGCACTGAAAAAGGGATCGACAATTGTAAAAGAATAGAAATTGGTTATAATAATATTTCTATTTTTCCAACCGATTTCAAATGCCCCAACCTCCTCACTTTGATGTGAGCTATAATCAAAGTTTAAGAGGTTCCAAATGGTTTCTTAGTCAATCTCACCTCTCTCAGGGTTTTGGATCTGCGTGGCACAAAAATAGAGTCGTTTCCCATGTCACTTTGGCAACTTAGACAGATCGAGTGTCTCAATTCGGAGAAGATCTTAATCAAGGGCTTGCCTGAAGACATATGCAATCTTTCTCAGCTTTAGTTTTTGTATCTCTATGCATGTACACAACTAGAATTGTTGTCTTGTACGACGGGACAACTTGAAAATCTCAGGACTTTAAATCTAAACAGTTGTTGTAGCTTAACAGGAATTCCCCGTGAGATCTATCAGCTTACATCATTGAATGTATTGCAATTGTGGACATCAAAGTGAAGGAAGTGAAGAGTGATGTTTGCAGTTTAAGGGATCTCACAAATTGCCCAAATTTGATGGAGCTTGACGTACATGTAAAGGTAGGAATTAAAGTAGAGGGAATATGGTCCGGAGTTAAAGTGGGTACAATGGGAAGTTGATCAGAGATGAGGGACCTGACATTGGCATTTGATGTGGTGGAGGATCTCCCGTAAGACACGCAGAACATGAAGAAGCTACATATATTTTGGCTTGGAAATTACCATGGCAGAGGTCTACCCAATTATATCTACGACTTTCTACAATGGGAGAGGTTATATTCATGGAGATGTTTTCAACTCGATAATATTCCTCCCTTGGAGAGGTTGCCATATTTAAGGGCATTGTCATTAGACAGGTGCATTAAGTTGAAGGAGATGGGAATCAAGACATAGGGAAGTATGAGTGGATTTCCGATGTTAGAAAGTTTGAAGCTAAGGGAGTTACCTGTGTTAGAGAGTCTGGCAAGTTCATCATCAAATGTTGTGTGGCATGAACAAATTATCCCTAAACTTTAGGTGTTGATCATAAGAGATTGCCACTCATTGAAGTGTTTGCTAACAAGATAGATAAGCTACCAAATTTGAGAAATATAGAAGTTCAAGAGGATTGATGGGAAAAGAATGATGTTGAAATTTTCTTAAAAAAAAAATTATCATTAAATTGTATTTATTGAATAGTGTAAATGTTGGAAAAAAATAATTATATTTATCTTTACCATTTATATGATGTAATTACACAATTATATCATAAATTATGCACTTTTTTTCCCATGGCCTTGGGATCCAACTCCCTGTCGAGCACGTCCTCTTTGCCAAGGGAGCCAAGATAATACAAATTGCCCCAACTGTCTAAGAGATACCCCCTTCCTCCAATGCACCCTCTAAGTTACCACACTAAGCCCATCCTCAACACACACAAGACCGAGCACACAAAAATGAGGTCAAATACCCAACAAATTATAACCCATGACCAAAGACTAACTATCTTCTTTCTAGGATCCCACACCTCTCTTTA
This sequence comes from Pinus taeda, assembly GCA_000404065.3. Classification (NCBI taxonomy): domain Eukaryota; kingdom Viridiplantae; phylum Streptophyta; class Pinopsida; order Pinales; family Pinaceae; genus Pinus; species Pinus taeda. The sequence goes on from APFE030775305.1 coordinate 9,872, forward strand.
CCATGGGCAACACCAAAAAGACAACCCCTTGTCATAACAAAGACACTCATTGGAACCCACCTTTGACAATAGGCTTCGAGCCCAAAAATCCCGACACCATATACACTCTGCACCTCATCAAGAGGATATCTCATGACACCTCGACCCAATTCAATGAACTAAATAAACAATTGATCATTCCAATGTAAAAAACATACAAACTGATATGGATTCAATCATTATATTCTTTTTCATCCATTTCGATGCATTCAAAGTGGAAAAATGTGGAGGAATCAACTCACGGGATTGTTTTTACTCGCAGGACCCAATTTGGAAAAACGGGGTCTGAAACCTTCCTGGAGAATTTCGAGGCATCATACTACATTTTTGGGGGGTAAAAAGTTGTCTCTTTAACGCCTCACCTTTTCATGTTGTTCTATAAATAGAGATCTTTCCACTAACACAAGAAGTACATCAATCGAAGTCTGTATGCAAAATTTATGCCACTCAGAATTTAACCTTCCTGTTTTCACACCTATAGTGCGGGAGGATGTTGTATCAACCCCCATTATTCATGGAAAAGGGGCTAGCCACATGTTTTTGATGTAAAATACTCTAGAAGAGTCTACATTGTAGCTCTAGTTAAGAGTTGATGCATTCAAACTTAACCAGTAGTAGGCTATCAGGTTGTGTTATAACCGAGCCAATAGGAGGAAGATTCATTCCATTTTTTCAAGAGAATTTTGTTCCATAGTTGAGCAAAGATAGCCAGGAGAGATAGGAGGTAGAGCACATAGAGATAATTTGTACATCGTAGCAACCCACGGGTCACAGGCATTACTTCTTTGTACTGCAACCATATTTTTAGATAGAGAAAGAGAGCGAAGAGACCTCACCTTCTAGTTAGGTTTCTCTCAGAAGGGTTTCCCAAAGCTTATTTTTTGTCTTATGTGTGTGTGTGTGAGTCTATTTTTCATCATCTATTTTCTGCATAATTTCAATTCACATGCATGCACTAATTACACTTAAATCTACAGATCTTAAAGTTTTAATAAAACTGTAATAGTGTATAAATTCATAATTTTAATATATTATTTGTTGTGACGAACTGTCTAGTGGAATATCCATGGCAGTTTATAGATCATTTGGTATCAGAGTAGGTTTCATTTGGTATTTTGTGGAGATTGCAGGGATCTAGATTGACGGGTTCAGAAATCGTAAAACCCTAGTCATGGCCGACGAATCTGTAAATGAACCTTGTGATCCTGCAGAGGTGAGGTTTACGCGGCTGGAATGACAAGTCGCAAAGATCAACCACAATGTAAACTTTCTCATGGTAACCTTGAATATCAATTTCGGGATATTTGGAGAGGGGTTAGAATGCAAAGGAAAAATCTAAACAGATATCAGAAGATCGGGGAGAAAAGGAGAACCAATCAAAGAAAGAATTTAGACAAGATCAACCTTGTTCGAGTGTCATGAATTAGTCCTTGTTTAAAATGGAATAAAAATTCAATATCAAGTCATACCACAACGAGATTGATGCTCTGAAGCTAAACCATTAGTTGCAGCAACTAGAATTTTATTTTAGCATCCATTAAATTCAAGAAAGACAAAAAAATCTCATTTATGCAGCTAAAATTGGAGGGCCATGCACTAACTTGGTGGGAGAGCCACACAGAAACTGGGGGTTGGAGGGATAACCTCAAGTGACTAAGTGGGAATATTTCAAAACCCTCATTAAGTCACATTTTTATCCCATTGGATATATGGAGGACCAGTGGATCTAGTGGCATTACTTCAGGCAAAAGTCAGGCCAAAGCGTGCAGGAGTACACCACAGAATTCAGGAAGACGGTTATAATGTTGGGTATCTCTCCAAAGAACCTAGATGTACTCCTCAAGTATTTGGAGGGTCTACACCGCTATCTACATGATCAAGTGATGTTTTTGAATCCCAATTTGGTGGACGAGGCTTGTGTACATGCACAGTACCTGGAGAACATAGGCCTGAAAAGAGCACAATCAAGTGGATCGAAGCAGAAGGAGCAATATGTAACTTATAAGGAGGGAAAGAAGAAGAAAAATGGGGGAAAAGATAAAAAGGCAGTAGCGAAAACACACCAGTGCAAATATCGTAGCAACCACTGCAACATCGATGGCCATATAGAGGAAAAATGTTAGAAGTTGCATCCAGAGGTAAACCTAAAGAACAAGAGGAAAAATAATAATAATAAGAATCTCATAGCCATATATTCGAGTAACCAAGTTGAAAGTAGCTCGGAATTAGATAAGAATATCATCTATATGTCAATACAGAAGGAGGTGAAGCTGAGTAGCCTTTAGCAAAAGGAAGAGAAAGAAATAATCAAACTCTTCCATATAAAGATAGAGGTCAAGAAGAAAAATATTGATGCTTATTTTGACTCAGGATCACAGGTGAATCTCATTGCAGCAGAGTTGGTCAAGAAGTTGGGGTTGGAATCTCGTGATCATCCAAACCCATATTCACTGGGATGGGTAAATAAGGATGCAGAGCTTAAGGTAACAAAATAGTATTGATTTTGTTGACGAAGTAGATCTAGATGTGGTTCCCCTTGATGTATGTGGAGTCATGTTTGCGAGTCCCTACATGTACATGCAAGATGAAATACTCACGAGCATAGCCAATCAGTATTGGCACGTCAAGGATGAAAAATCGTTCATCATCAATGTGTACAAAGGCAAGTAAAAAATTTCATTGGTAAGTGCCAACTAAGCAAAGAAATTGATCAGTTCCAGCAAGAAGTAAGTTTTATTGTTTTTAAGAGAAAGTTAGTCTGAAGAGAAGTCAATAACAGTCAAGTCATCCCTAAAGGGGTGTAATAAGAAATAGAAACAACAATTGGAGGAGTTTTTAAAGGAATATATTGATGTGTTCCAAAATCCCAAAGGGTTACCACCTAAGAGAGAAGTGGAACATGAGATCCAACTATTGTTAGACTCCCTATTGCCAAATATTGGGTTGTACAGGAAATTTGTTATAGAAGCAAGTGAGATGAAGAAACAATTGTAGCAGCTATTGGAACATGGTTTCATTCGACCAAGTACATCACCATGTGGGTCACCCATCATCATTATGCCAAAGGATGGTACTTAGTGGATGTGTATAGATTACAAGGCATTGAGTAAAATCACGCTCAAGAATAGATGCCCCCTGCCCAAGATAGATGATATGCTAGATGAGTTGTAGCAAGAAAATTATTTCACCTAGTTGGACTTGAAGTCTGGATCTCACCAGGTTCGAGTCAAAGAAGAAGGTACATGGAAGACCACTTTTGAAACAACGCAAGGTTTGTATGAGTGGTTAGTTATGCCATTTAGCCTATGCAATGCACCGGCTACATTTATAAGTTTAATGAATGATGTATTGTGCCCTTTTATATATTCATTTGTTTTTTTCTATTTGGATGATATACTAGTATATAGTGCTACCTGGGAGGAGCATATTTCACATTTGACGCAGGTGTTGGAAACATTGAAGAAGCACCAGCTGCTAGAAAATCTTAAGAAGTGTGAGTTTGCATAATAGTCCTTGGTGTATTTGGGGTATGTGATCAGTGAAGGAGAACTAAATATAGATCCTTCCAAGATATAGGCCTTCATGAAAAGGTCAGTTCCTACTAATGTTTTTGGGGTCAGGAATTTCATTGGGGTGGCATAGTACCTGAGGAAATTCATAGCCTCATTTTCAGTGGTAGCAACATAGCTCCACATTATAACAACAAGTGGCAAGAGTTTTGAGTGGGGGAAAGGTTAGCATAATGCTTTCGAGGGGCTAAAGAAGAAGATCGAGTCAGGCACCAGTTCTGGCATTATCAAACTTACAATGCACTTTTGAAGTGGAGACAAATGCGAGTGGGTATGCTATGGGAGTTATCTTGATGTAGGGATGAAGTCCTGTATGCTACCATTATGAAGTATTTCATGGGGTAGTTCTTAACTTCCCTGCCTATGACAAGGAGCTATATGCCATGGTGCAAGTTGTGAAGAAGTGGAAACACTATCTCATAGGAAAGGAGACAATAATCCACACAGATCATCGGTTGTTATAGTACTTGTAGGTCTAGAGTAAGCTACAATAGACTAGGAATTACAAGTGGATGGGGTTTTTACAATAGCTTCATTTGGTGATCAAATATAAGAATCGCAGCAAAAACAAGTTGGCCAACATGCTTTCAAGTCCACCCACATCAAAGATCACAGCTTTGGTGAATCTTATGCACATGGAGACATTCATCCATGATGCATACTGAGAGGCATATTCAAAGGATGAGGACTTCAAGGAGGTGTATCAGTAGTTGCATAGTTAGAGTAATGTGCACAATAGTGATAGCACCATTGACTGCCATCTCCAGGATGGGTTACTCTACAAGTTGGATGAGCTATGTGTTCCTAAATGTGAGTGACTACAGTTAATTAGAAAGACCCACACCTCCAAGGTTGCAGGGCACTTTGGTGTAGGGAAGATTGTGACTAACTTGCATAGGTATGTGTATCAGCCCAAGATGCAAGAGTAGGTAGCTAGCTGGTTCATAAGAGGATGCATGCTTTGTTGTACCAACAACCCTAGCAACATGAAACATGGTTTATATCATCTCTTACCTGTACGTACTCGTCCTTGGGAAATAATTTCCATGGACTTTGTGGAGAGGTTTACCAACAACCAAGAAGGGAAATGTCTATCTATTCGTGGTGGTTGATAGGTTCAACAAGACGTGTGTTCTGAATCTCATGGAAAAATTTCTGGGCTAATATTCACAGGTGGGCTAATTTTCCATGTTTTTTCCAAAAAAATATTTGCCAATTTCCATTTTTTCTAAAAATGATTCGTCCACATTTTATAGTATAAAATTATTTTACCTTAAAAATTACCAAACATTTATATAGACTAATATAAAATCATTAGAAATATAAATATTTCTACAAAAATATTTCCAAACATTTTACAATTTTCATATTAGGGACTGGTAAGATTCACCAAAGTTTCTAAACTTTAAGATCAACTTCCATCCTTAAAATGTTTCCTTGGTTCTAATGCCTTGTAAAATACCATCAATGACAAGAAGCAACACACTTATTCTTTGGATAGGTCTAGGTGCACTTTGGGATACCAAGAAGCATCATTTCAAACAAGGATATAAGATTTCTTAGTGCATTCTGCACAACATTGTGGGAGAAGATGGACACAAAGTTGAAGAGATCTACAACATTCCATCCACATACAGATGGGTAGACAGAAGTATTCAACAGGACTTTGGTGCGGCTTCTGAGGGGATACAACCAGAAGCATCCAAAGACCTGGGATGAAAATATGGTATATATACAACATTCTTACAACAGAGCATGCCACACTTCTACAGGAAAGTCCCCATTTGAAACTTGTTTTGGATATTTTCCACCTTCACCTTTGGATATTGATTATGGGAAACAAGGACGAGTGAGGGAAGATCTTACAGGAGGTTCTTTGAGGGCTGAAAATTTTATAGATAAGATTAGGAAAATCCATCCACAAGTACAAGAAACACTGCAAAATTCACAAAAGAAGTATAAGGCCAGGCATGATCAACATAGAATAGAGAATTTTTTCAAGGTGGAGATAGAGTATCGCTACATTTGAATAAGGAGAGGTTGCAGAGGCCTGGTCCCTTTGAGATACTGGAAAAGGTGGGTGATAATTCCCATCGACTCAGTTTACCACCATATATGCACATTTACTTAGTTATAAATGTAGAGAATTCAAAACTTTATGAGCCTTCCATGCTAGATCAGGAAGAGGAACATGCCTTACCTTCTGTGGAGGATTTGGCACTAGACTCTCAGGCAAAGTTGACAGAAATACAATTTTGCAAAAGATGTCCAGAACTACAAGATAGGGGAAACATGAACTTTGGCAGATACGGTTAAAGGGATAACTTCCAGGCAAAGCTAAATGGTACACGAGAGAGAAGGTGGAGGAAAATTTTCCTCACCTCATTCAATAAAATATTTTGGGGACCAAAAGCCTCCCAAAATGGGGAGGTGTGATCCGGTTTGGATCATTATACTGTTTGTCATCCATCTCGATGCATTCATAGTGGAAAAAATGGAGGAATCAACTCATAAGACTATTTTTACTGACGAGAACCTGATTGGTGAAAAAGGGTCTAAAACCTTCCAGGGGCGTTTTTACGCATTAAACGATGTTTTTTTGGGGTAAAGCTTTATTGATTTAGCCTGCACCTTTTCGTGTTTTTCTACACACCAATATATTTCCAACAGCGTAAGAAGCACGTCAATTAGAGCCTGTATGCAAAATTTATGCCACTCAAAATTTGACCTTCCTATTTTCACACCTATAATTTGAGAGGATGCTATGTCAGCCCCCATTATTCATGGAAAAGGGGCTAGCCACGTGTTTTTGATGTAAAAGACTTTAGATGAGTGTATATTGTAACTCTAGTTAAGAGTTGATGTAGTCAAACTTAACCACTAATAGGTTATCAGGATGTGTTATAATCAGGCCACTAGGAGGAAGAGGCATTCGATTCTTTCGAGAGAATTTTGTTCCATAGCTGAGAAAAGATAGCCAGTAGAGATAGGAGGTAGAGCACACAAAGAGTATTTATGCACTGTAGCATCCGATGGGCTACATGCATTACTTCTTTGTACCTGCAACCATATTTCCAAACAAAGAAAGAGAGTGAAGAAACCTCACCTTCCAGCTAGGTTTTCTCCCGAAATGGTTTCCTATAGCATATTTTGTGTCTTATGTGTGTGTGTGATCTAATTTTTCATTCTCTATTTTTCTTCATAATTTTCATTCGCATGCATGCACTAATTACAGTTAAATCTACAGATCTTAAATTTTTAATAAAACTATAATAATGTAGAAATTCAAAATTTTAATATATTATTATCAAATTTGTTGTAAGGAAATGTCCAGTGGAATATCCACGACAATTTATGGATCAAAATCACATTCCTTGAATCATGAGAGACTAATCTTACTATATATCAAATGCTTAGGACATCTTCCAATTCATACCTTCTTCTATCCTTACTCTAGGACTGTAAATCCAACCAAGCAGCTGCAACACCCTAAGTAGAAGAAGGTTTCCACCTCGAGCCTGAATTCCACATTTTATCACATTGAGTCCACCCATTGGCATTAACAGTTACATCAGTGTTTGGTTGAGCTTTGGATCTTGGAATGTAGGTGATGGCACCGCCAAAATGCCACCTTGTAGACATAAACGCTCAAAATCTCACAACACCACCAATCCCATAACCTCCAATAAACAATAGTTACCAAACCTAAAGACTCGAACAAATATAACCTGCATAATCTCCAGATAATTTGACATACATTTTGTAGGGGAGGCGTGCCTGACACACTCCATTAAGCCAAGTACTACATGGGTGAGGGTGAAGAGGGCCCCAATGAGTCCTCTCTATTACTAGTAGTCACCCATGTAGGGGAACTTTTTAATAAAATATTTATATAAACATTATTTTTTGGTAGTGTATGTTCAAGTTTTGTTTTAAATGAATGGAATTATTATTTTTTTTCCCTATATTAAATTTACTTATATTTGAAAAAAATAACAAACACTTTTAATATTTATTTGTTTTTTGTAAATTTGAAATTATTTTTCAAAATTCACTGAAATAGATCCAAACACAAGTGAGCGATTATACGATTCAATATCTCATTGCAATCCGACAATTAATGAATCTTAATAAATAAAAGAGAATACAATGCAAGTTCCAAAGACTATATGGAAGAAAAGAGATAAGTATCGGAAATGAAAGATAAACATTTTGGCCTTCCCAATACCCCCAACCTCACATCTCTAGTTGTAACTTGACTCTTAAAAATCCTTCTTGACTATGATAAGAGAACGTAAAGAAGGAAGAGCTTTGCAATGGCCATAGATCCATGTTCCGCATTGTAACTAGAGATTGCCAAAATGACAATTGAACAACCATTTGAAGTCAAATTTCCCATTGGGATTTAAAAGGTAAAAATTTTGTGTGTATTATGTGATTAATTTTATGTGCAGTGAGAATATATTATGAGTATTTAATTTTTTGGTCGTATATAATTTAATGGTTGTTGGATGGTATTACTATCTTAATTGTGTTAACTGAATGGATATGATGACTATATCTTTTTTTATTTCATTCCATAGTTTCATTTTCCATTAGAAATTAAAGTGAATCAATGGCTTTGTTGTGTCTACCATTTGATTAGCAAGAGCTTCAAAATCTAAGGCTAACATTGACTATTGCAATTTATTAGTCACATTTCTAATTGTGATTATAAGCTTTGTCATTATTAACTCCATCAGTTACGCTACATCCACACTTGAAAGGTTGCACACAGGGTTGCTCACCTCTGAGGTGTTGTACACAGTATTTAGGTATTTCTTGAGCCTACACAAAATCCATACAGGAGGTACACATCATGACATGAGGTTGTCTTTTTCTCCTAAGGGTTATATTCCTGCATGCATGCTTGGGGTGTTTCTCTTTCATCCTTGAGGATGTTGGATTGGTAGCTAGGCGTGTGAGTTTATCGGTGGGTTATTTGTTGGTTAAAGGTTGAGATTATTTAATTAAATCATAGCTTGTTATAATCACCTTCCTCTCCATTGGCATGGCCATTTTTTATTTCAATTTTGAGTGGGTAAGTGTTAGAATAATGCATTAGGCACTGTTATTTTGTCTTATTCCTTTCCTAAGCACCATAAGAAGGCTTGAATTGTGACCTATGCTTAATGAGTAATAATAAAGTTCATAGATTACAAGTAAACCCATTTTGGTATTAAAATTAGTAAGCACTCAACTTTGGGTTCGATATTACTAACCTTGTAGGAGAAATGTTACTTTGACAAAAGGATGGTAACTGTAATTATAATGTTATTCTAAAAAAAACGACTAGTAACCATAATTATTCTTCTTGTGGATTGATGACAAGCTTCATATTGTGTTCAAGAAGCATCTATAGTAGCTTATTCTTGTATTAGCCTTGGCTTAGAAATAAAGTCCACAATTTAGATTGAACATACACATCGAACAATGATGGTATCTCAACCTTGAGCATCTTAGGATATCTAGTTCTTGATCTAGCCTTGGTTTTTATTGGCATGTCAACTAGTTTATTGTATGCAAGTTACCTTAGAGAATAATTTATATCTTTAATCTTGAGTAATGTTACAAAGTAGTTGCACATCAAACTAGGTAAAAAATGAAGTCTTTGTAGTCATTCTAAAATCAAAGATCTCTATCTATGATAGAGAATAGAAACCATAATTTATAAAAATTATATATTTTAGTTGAAGGAATAGGCTCTAAGTCCAACATTTATAAATAAAAATAAAACATTTTACTCAAAAAAATGTCATTGTTTTATTTTTTCAATAAATTATTATATTTTATAATATTTAACTTAACATAATTACCAAATAAATAAAATAACTCTATATTATTAAAAAATATTTTTATTATATCTAAATTTATTATATTGTGTTAGCCTTATTTTTTTTTTAACAAATCAAATATAATTATTAGTCCCTACCTCGCCAGGGACTATAGCATTCGCCTCATGGTTAAATTGCATTAACCGTGCATTATTTTGCAATTTTAACCAAAGTTTCGGGAAAATAATGAATATTTCTATTTTCCATAAATTCAAAAAATATATATAATCTTCTGGAAATCTTATTTCTATTTTTCAATTGGCCTAACAATTTTCGATGGGACATGATAATTCTCCTAGTCCATAGTGTTTTACTTTTGGTATTTGTTAGTGCCTGACAATTATATATATATATATATTAATATAATATATATATTATATATATTATATATATATAAATATATATATATATATATATATATATAATATATTAGTATATATCTGAGTGGTCATTTGTTAGGCCCCTATACTACAGTTAACCCTTATTGTTATTAGAAACCCCTTATTATATGTCTGTACCATGTAGTCCCCATACCGTTATTATTGTGCCCTTACATTATTATTGTTATGTCGGCTTTGATTATATTATGACCTCTTAGACTCCTATATATAGAAAGGAAGTCTTGTCATTTGTATCATCCAAGAATTGTTCATTTGTGTAATGTAAAGGAGGTTGCCCTCTCGAAGAGGCTGAATTCTAAGGCGTTTATCTCTCTTTTCTATCTTTTTGTGAGCTCGTTTCATAACATTTGGTATCAGAGCTTTGGATTCTAGGGTTTCGCTGCTCCAAACAGGTTATCATGGGGTTTTTGCTATAACTTTATTTTTGCGACATTTCAGATGAAAAACAAAAACCCCATTTGGGTTGAAATCGTTCTGAACCTCGGGTCCAAATTTCAGAGCTTTTCGTGCTATATTTGTGGAGATATGATCTGAGGGAGTTGGCCTTTTTGCAAACTCCTGAATTACATTCCAAACAGGTGACCTGTGGAAAATATTCATAACTTTTGTTTTGAGCATCAGATTGAAATTTCATAAGAAGTACAGAAAGAGGACGAACTTTAGTTTCCTGTGTATATTTTTCAGATCCTAAGGTCAAAACAGTGACACGTGGAGCTTCATACAAGTTCACTCTCCTGAAAAGGTATATAATCATGTCATCTTGGGAGATTGTGCATAACTCTTTCTTGGAGAATCTAAATTCGATCAGACTGGTGGCATTGGAAAGAGGACGCAGAGGGCTACTGCAGGTCATAATTTTAGAACTTAAAGATCCAAAATTACAGAGTTACAATCGTTTCAAGATCGAGCTCCTAAAATCAAGAAAAAGCGAGATGAGGAAGTTTGATGGCAAGGATCTGATAAATTGGATACTACAGATGGAGAAATATTTTGATCTACATGGTGTACCAATTAAAAAAAGTATGTATTGCATCTTCATATTTAGAACAAGATCAATTTTTATGGTATAAAGGGCTTTGTTCTCATAAACAACTTGTTACGTGGTCAATTTTCACGGAGGAAATTATAGCACATTATGAGAGTACAAAAAGAAACATCTTATTTAGAGAAACACCACAACAATTGGAAGAAAAAAGAGAAAAAGGGCTTTGTTACAAAGTGGAAAGTAAATTTATGGAAACAAGGAATTCTACCCCTCACTACTATAAAGATGGAAGTGTTGTTTCTCCTAGCCTCCCACAACCTACAAGGGCTACACCACAACAGTTGGAAGAAAAAGAGAAAAAGGGCTTTGTTACAATTGTGATAACAAATACATTAAAGGTCATAAGTGTGTTGAGAAAAAATTATTTTACCTTGATTGTGGAGAGGAGGAAGAAAATGATCAAGAAACATCAAAAGAAGAGTATATACTCGAGGAACCAACCCCAGAGAAAGAAGAAATGAATCCAACCATATCTTGTAAAGCATTGGCAAGAATTACCACTCCTCAAACTCTCAAGATAGAAGGACATATCAAGGAGAAGAAGGTTCAAGCAGTGAAATATCAGGAAGAAAAGTGTCAAGAAACATCAAAAGAAAAGGATATTCACCAAGAACCAACCCCAAAGAAAGAAGAAATGATTCCGACCATATCTTGTAATGCATTCATCGGAATTACCACTCATCAAACTATAAAGATAGAAGGACATATCAAGAAGAAAAAGGTAATAGTGTTAATTGATTCGGGTAGTACCCATAATTTTATTGATTGTAAGATAGCAAAAGAATTGAATTGCTTCCTATATCCAGCACCAAAGTGTCAAGTGATGGTTGTAAGTGGAGGAACCATAAATTGCTTTGGAAAGTGCCATAATATCAAGCTATCCATGGGGGAATATGTATTGAATAGCCCAATGCTTTATGTTCCAATGGGTGGTATTGATGTTGTACTAGGAGTCCAATGGTTGCAATCATTAGGTACAATAGATTTTAATTTTCAAGAACTTTTTATGAAATTTTCTTTGGAAGGAAAGGAAGTTGAATTAATGGGTATCACGGGGAAACCAGGAAAAATAATTAGCTTTGAAAGAATGAAAAAGTTTCTAAAGAAAGAACAACGAGGCGTAATTGCACAATTATGTTCGCTAACAGTTCACACACCGAAATCATGTATTTCTCGAGATCTCCAAAAAGTCTTGAACAATCATTCCTAGGTATTTGAGACTCCCAAAGGTCTCCCACGTATTCGTGATCATGATCATGCTATTCATGTTATTCAAGGAAGTGCTCCTCCAAACGTCAAGCCTTATAGATATCCATATGCCCAAAGGAGTGAAATTGAACATATGGTTGCAGAAATGGTAGAGGTTAGTATAATTTTCCAACCAAATTTGATAAACAAAGAAATGTATGAATGGAAGAATGGCGAAGTAGGGTGGGAACTCATTCAAAAGTTTCCGATTATCCCAGTTCCAACAATATTGCCAAAACTTGACAAGGAAGGAAAAATCATATTGGAACCTGAAGCATTTACAGAACCGAGAAGTCGACAGCTACAAAATCAATCAATTTCAAAGCATCTCATCAAGTGGAAGAATTTACCCACTGAATATTTCACATTGAAGGACAAGATTTATATACAGAAGCATCAAGAACTACTCAAGTGTCGAGGACAACACTTTTTGAAGGAGAGGAGCATGTTAGGCCCCTATTCTACTAGTGTAAACCCTTATTCTTATTAATACAACCCCCTTATTATATTTTTGTACCCATGTAGTCCCCATATTGTTATTATTGTGCCCCATAGAAGCCCACTATCGTTATTATTGTGCCTTACATTATTATTGTTATAGTCGGCTTCTGATATATTATGACCCCTTAGACTCTTATATATAGAAAGGAGGTCTTGTCATTTGTATCATCCAAGAATTGTTCATTTGTGTAACGTAAAGGAGGTTGCCCCCTCGAAGAGGCTAAATTCTAAGGCATTTATCTCTCTTTTCTATCTTTTTGTGAGCTGGTTTCATAACATCATTCCATCTATGAGTGCTTTGATTGGGGGCGGGTGGGATAGGGGCTATACAAATCTCCACTTAATATTTCGTTGGGAAGAGATACTTTTAAAAATTTCCACATTGTATATCATATGAATTTTTACGAAGGACAGGGTATGTGCAAGAGAACAAGTAATATTATTATGTTTTATTCTGCGTAGATTTTACTGTGCATAGGACAAGGTATATGCAAGAGAACGAGGGTGCACATGGAACTTTAATTCGCAAGGATAAAAATAATGTTAGAATAGTTCTTTGTGCAGAGAGATGGAGTATGTGCGAGAAAACGGGGGTGCATATGGAACTTTATTCAACAATGATGAAATTAATGTCAAAATCTTTCCTTGTGCGGAGTTTTTACTATGCAAAGGACAAAGAATGTGCGAGAGACAATTTGCGTAGAGATTTGATTTTATAGCTATGAATATTTTCGGAGGACGTGATATATGTGAGAGAACATAATAATTAATATTTTTATGTTTTATTTCAGAGAGATTTTAATGTGCAGAGGACTAGGTTTGTGTGGGAGAATGGGTGGTGCACAGGGAAATTAATGTTAAACTATTAACATTAATATGTGAGTTTTTTGCACACAATGGATTTTCTCAGAAGTCCCACACATATGCATTTGTGTTATATTGGAAGTATATGAGTTTTATATTTATTAGAGGATAAACATCGGGATGATAAAAAGTCTGGAAAATGGGGTATGTGCGGGAGAACAGGGGGTTTCATGAGTGCTCTAATAGTGTGTTATTTCTCTGAGCATTGGTGTTATAATTGAGACTTTGTGGATGAAAAGGTATGTGCGGTAGAACATAATAATTAATATTACTATGTTTCATTATGCGAAACTTTTACTTTGTTGAGCTTTCATACTAGGAACTTTATTCGGCAGGGACAAAATTAAGACAGGGTATTTTTGGGTGAAATTAATGTTAAAATATTAATGCTGGTTTATTATTATTCTTATGTTTCATTGTGTGTAGCTTTGATTATGCTAAATATGTGGTATATATACTGATTTCACAAATAAACGCTTATGTTAGCCAGAAAGGAAAATAGAAAACTTTGCAAATTAACTTGAGGAAATGTTTTGAAATTAAGTCAATGTTATGAAACCAGCTCAAGAAAAGATAGAAAAGATAGATCAATGCCTTAGAATTCAGCCTCTTCGAGGAGGCAACCTCCTTTACAATTACATAAATGAACAATTCTTGGATGATTCAAATGAAAAGACCTCTTCTCTATATATAGGAGTCTAAGGGGTCATAACATAATCAGAGCTACATAACAATAATAATGTAAGGGCACAATAATAACAATAGTGGGCTTCTATGGGGCACAATAGTAACAATATGGGCACTACATGGGTACATCAATATAATAAGGGGGTTGTACTAATATCAATAAGGGGTTACGCTAGTAGTATAGGGACCTAGCATAGAGTTACAGTCGTTTCAAGATCGAGCTCCTAAAATCAAGAAAAAGCGAGATGAGGAAGTTTGATGGCAAGGATCCGGTAAATTGGATACTACAGATGGAGAAATATCTTGATCTACATGGTGTACCACTATTACAAAAGGTATGTATTGCATCTAATTATTTAGAACCGAATCAATTTTTATGGTATAAAGGGCTTTGTTCTCGTAAACCACTTGTCACGTGGTCAATTTTCACGGAGGAAATGATAGAAAATTATGAGGATACAAAGAGAAACTCCTTCTTTAGCCAATTGATAAATCTCAAACAAAAGGGTTCAATGGAAGATCACATTTAAGGCTTTCAAAAATTGAATAGAAGGGCAAATTATATTCCAGAGAAGGAAAGGATTGATGTCTTCATAGGGACTTTAAAGGATAACATTCAACATGAGGTTCTTTTTTGGGAACCTGATTCATTGGAGGAGGAATTCGAGTTGGCAAGAAAAATTGAAAGAGAAATTATGAAAACAAGGAATCCCACCACTCATGACTATAATTATGGAAGTGTTTCTTCTCCTAGCCTTCCATAACCTACAAGGCTTACACCACAACAATTGGAAGAAAAAAGAGAAAAAGGGCTTTGTTACAATTGTAATAGAAAATGCACTAAAGGTCATAAGTGTGCTGAGAAGAAACTATTTTACATAGAGTATGAAGAGGAGGAAAAAAAGGTTCAAGAAGTGAAAGATCACATCGAGAAAGAAGAAATGAATCCAACCATATCTTGTAATTCATTGGCTAGAATTACCACTCCTCAAACTGTCAAGATAGAAGGACATATCAAGAAGAAAAATGTTCAAGAACTGAAAGATCACATAGAGCATCAAGAAATGAATCCGACCATATCTTGTAAAGCATTGGAAGAAATTACCACTCCCCAAACTCTCAAAATAGAAGGACATATCAAGAAGAAGAAGGTTCAAACAGTGAAATATCAGGAAGAAAAGTATCAAGAAACATCAAAAGAAACGGATACTCCCTAGGAACCAACCCCAAAGAAAGAAGAAATGAATCCAACCATATCCTGTAATGCATTCGTCAGAATTACCACTCCTCAAATGGTAAAGACAAAAGGACATATCAAGAAGAAAAAGGTAATAGTGTTGATTGATTCAGGTAGTACGCATAATTTTATTAATTGTAAGATAGCCAAGTGCTTGAATTTCTTCCTAGATCGAAAACCAGAGTGTCAAGTGACGGTTGTAAGTGGAGGAACCATAAATTTCTCTGGGAAGTGCCATAATATCCAGATATCCATGGGAGAATATGTATTGAACAGCACAATGTTATTTGTTCCAATGGGTGGTGTTGATGTTGTAGTAGGAGTCCAATGGCTACAATACTTAGGTATAATAGCCTTTAATTTTCAAGAACTTTTTATGAAATTTTCTTTGGAAGGAAAGGAAGTTGAATTAAAGGGTATCCTAGGGAAACCAGGAAAGATAATCAACTCCAACGGAATGACAAAGAGTATAAATAAAGAACAACGAGGCATAATTGCACAATTATATTCGCTAACTGTTCGCACATCAAAATCATCTCTCTAGATCTCCAAAAAATCTTGGACAATCATTGCAAGGAATTTGAGACTCTTAAAGGCCTCCCATCTATTCGTGATCATGATCATGCTATTTGGTTCCATGAAGTGTTCCTCCAAACATTAGGCATTACATATATCCATAGGCGCAAAGGAGTGGGAACTCATTCAAAAGTTATAGAAGATCCCAATTCAAACAGTATTGCGAGAACTTGACATGGAAGGAAAAATTATATTGGAACCTAAGGCAGTTACAGGACCAAAAAATTGAAAGCTATGAAATAGATTAATTTCAGACTGTCTCATCAAGTGGAAAAACTTACCCGTTGAAGATTCCACATGGGAGGACAAGAATTTGTACAAAAGCATGAAGAACTACTCAAGCATTGAGGACAACACTTTTTGAAGGAGAGGGACATGGTAGGTCCCTATACTACTAGTGTAACCCTTAATTGTTATTAGTACAACCCCCTTATTGTATTGTTGTGCCCATGTAGTCCCCATATTGTTATTATTGTGCCCCATAGAAGCCCATTATTGCTATTATTGTGCCCTTACAAGTTATATTGTTAGTCGGCTCTAATTATATTATGAAACCCCTTAGACTCTAATATATATAAAGGAGGTCTTGTCATTTGTATCATCCAAGAATTGTTCATTTGTGTAATGTAAAGGAGGTTTCCCCCTCAAAGAGGCTTATTTCTAAGGCGTTCATCTATCTTTTCTATCTTTTTGTGAGCTGGTTTCATAACATCCTCGGATGGGTAGATGGGTTGACTTGATGAAACACCTTGGAGGCTGGGACATGCCTAGGATGACTTTCGATGATGAGATTTTCACCTGGTGGGACCAACAGATCATCGCAATTGACAACTACCCATATCCTGGTATGGATTTCCAAGGAAATCTAGACTTAGTGTTGCCACCAAACATAGCATGGGGAGACATAGGTAATAATTTTTTAAGTTTTTGTAAATTTTTAAGATTTTTTTTCTTTTTTAAATATGAAATGAATTTAGGAATATTTTTTACGTGACACAATACTAACAAAATGACCATGTTCTAGATGTGGGTCCAGTGAGACCAAATGGATTTTTGAGGCACAGGCATTGCAGAAGAGGTACCGAAGAGGCAACAACTGAGGTAGAGAGAGTCCTATATGCAGTTCATAGAAACTTGATGAGATTTACTCACCAGGAACTGATGATATCCACAAAGTATCTACCTGAGGAGATGCAGCACCACGTGGTAGGGGTACCACGGGACTGCATCTGCATACTTTGACGTGTAGCCAACGTAGTAGTTAAAGTTTTAGCTGCTCATCCTGAGTCAAGTCGATAGACAGACTGGACATGATTATGGGCATTTTTTCCCAATTTTGTATATTATTTTTTGAACACTTTATTTATACATAGGCAATTTTTATGATATATATACGGATCCAAATTTTTTATGTTTGTTTAATATGATGAATGATTGATATGCCAATCTAACACTTAACTAGCAATAGAGTCTGCTAATGAATTCTCAAATCGCGGAATGTGAACATATGTAATATAAACAAATGATCGTTGCAACACTCTCACTCTCAAAAATTGGCAATATAAATAAGGATCACGAACCCGATAAATGTTATTTAATTGTGACACTACCAACTGCGAGTCAAAATAAACTACCAATGAATCAATCACATAGGAAATTGCTTCAGATAGTAAATTAATAATGGAAGTATATTCGACAATGTTATTTGAAGCAAGACAAATGCATACTCCCTTCGACACCATCAACTGGCCAGATGAATAATAAATCACCCAAGCTGCGGAAGCAAGATTCCGAGTGTGTCGACTAGCACCATCGGCAAATCTAAAATATATCAAATCATCCATCAATACCTAGCAAAGCAAATAAAAAAAATGTGGATATCACAAAATTATTGATAAATATATACAAAAATACAATATATACAAACAAATAATTGCTTGGCTAGAACATAAGAAAAATATTTCTTAAGGTAGAGCCCATTTCGGGGCTCTACCAACTTGCTCCTAGAGATGTTTATAGGTATAGTTCTTGAGCTAACCGACATATTACCTTTGGGAGATAATTGTGCTGGCTCCAAAGGGTTTGAAACTATACAAACATCGCTAGTAAGAAGATTGGAGAACTTGGATTCAACTTCATGTAATGGAGGAAGAAAATATGAACGATGACATAAATCTTCCCATGGTCAATCTACAACCATCATTGCTTCTAAAATTGCTTCCTCAGATGGTAAACTGTATCTAAGTAATCCAAAGCAAAAGTAGAGTCAAGAGTCTAAGCTAGGATGGTTGTCTGTAGAGTTAATGACAGTTTGATAGCTAAGATTTGTTGCAGACATGGGAAATGCCATTCCACCAACCTGCCCTCCATCTAATGTGGTCGTAGATGAAGGTAAGGTCTAAGGGTTTGAAAAATAATGAGTTCAGCAGAACGCTTTCCGTGAAGGCCTCTTGGCGGATGAAATTGCATTGATTCTAGCTGTAGGAGGGGGAAAGTCAATTATACCCATCAAGGAAGAGTACATCCTAACTCCTAAATTCATATAGGTTGATGGGGAGTATCCACCAATGGAATGGTAGAATCCAAAGTTACACAACAGTCACCATGAGAATAATCTAACTGATCAATTTTAACAATTCTCCCCTCTTGAGGAAAATAGAGGATGTGGAATAAAGATGAAACTATGGCATCCATCTCATAAATCCAATTCCTTCCTAAGAGGAGGTTGTAATCCAGGTTGGCATCAATGATTTCTACCTCAATATTAATGACCTCTCCTCCAACACATATAGGAAAGTTTGGGATAATTCCATGTGGCCTATGAGAATGTCCATCAAATGCCATTAAGAGAGTTGGTGAACGAACAACTGAAGGTGATCCAATGGCCTTCCAACATGACATAGACATTACGCATGTGGAAGCTCCCTCATTTATAACTGTCTAAAAAATATTGGATTTTTGGTAAGTGGACTTTTTTGGAAAGCCATATGGTGAGGAAGTCTCCCTTTGACATTCATCATATCAAAAGTGA
This sequence comes from Pinus taeda, assembly GCA_000404065.3. NCBI lineage: Eukaryota > Viridiplantae > Streptophyta > Pinopsida > Pinales > Pinaceae > Pinus > Pinus taeda. Next base: position 28,943 of record APFE030775305.1, read on the forward strand.
GCACTAAATAATTCTTTGTATCCACTGCCCCAATTGCCAAAAGCAAAGCACTTCTCTGAGCAGGACATGATTGGAGTACCTCTAATGTAGACATAACACAAGGAATTTGAGCCAGATCTTCTACAATCAAGTAGTTCTAGGCTACCCTAGCATTAGGGTTAATAATTTAGCGCTTTGCAGAACCTTTCGGTATTCGAGGTATAGACTCAACAAAGGGTCATTTAATTTGAAGTGGGTCTATGCTTTCGGGAACAAATTTAGCCTTAGATGTTTTTGTTTCACCATAATCGTGTGCTCGTGTGGCAATGTCAACATGAGAGTTCATCATATAAACATGTGAGGAATTTTCCCCTTCTTGGTTACCCCCTGTAGAGGTATTAGCATTCGAGTTCGCGCCAGCAAGTAATTGCTACCCTTGGGGAAAGGGTTAGTCAGGACAGCTTGGGAGCTAGAGGACACTTGATGCACTAACAGGCACTGAGCATCTTAAATCTTGGGGCAGAGGTGTGTCAAATGATCTCCATTGCATAACTTGCATGGAATTTAACCTTTTTCTTGGACTCTTTTCTACCCTCACCAACATCGTTGTCGAGCTTGTTCGCATTACCCTTCCTTTCCTGGTTCTTCTTCTTACCTCGTCCCTTCTTCTTCCCATTAGATTAGTGATTTCCTCTAGGGTTAGAGGTTTGGATGGCATGTATGGAGGTAGGTTGGGAGGGAAAAGGTGTAGACGGTGCTACCTAGTTAGAAGAAGAAATTTGTAGATACAACTTTTGCAATTGGTTCAAAAGGTTCACCATATTTGTGTCAATTGATCCAACTATACCATCGGCATGAGGGCTTGACTTTAGTTTGGCTAAATCAACCTTAGGTCTAGGAGCATCAGGTAGGATTTTCTGAAGAGTCCCAGACTAAGAATATATCACTTCTAATTGTTGGGCTCGAAAAATAGTCTACTCTTCCGAATAAACACCGAAAAGAGAAACATCCTTTAAGATCTCAGGTTGTAATGATTTGAGAAACCATTTGAGATGAGACTCTGCTGGAATTTTAGCTTTGATAATCCTTTTTATTTATCTCCATTCCTGGATATGATTCGAAATGTGAGTTGTTGTGTCTTGATGAAAGTTGGCCAGAAGCTCAGTTCCGACTTCATAACAAACAGGCAACTGAAAATGGTTCAAGAAAATATTATCCAAATTAGTGAAACAAGTATAGTTTCCCTGTGGCAACTCTATATACCATTATTTCGTATTCTCGGTTAGGATGTGCTGAAATAACCTCAACCTGATTGAATCATCTATCAAGGAGTTGGATGAGCACCATAAGTGAAATGTGGTCACATGGTCTCGTGGGTCTTCACCACTCTTCCCTTCAAACATTGGAATGTCTGATGGAAGTTTATTTGGGACCGGAGGCCAAGCCGGATTGTACCTAATTGGATCATTCGTCAATTTAGTTATGTATGGCAAATTAAGCATGGCCAGAAAGGGAAGTCGTGGAGGACCTTGGGAATTCCATCCGGAATGCGTGAGGTTCTCGAAGGTCTAAAAAGGATGACCTAGATTTTGAAAGGCACCAGGTTGCCTGAAGTAACTTGTAGAGCTTACTAAACCAAAGGGTGATTCTTGTGGTCCAGCAAAATTCAGAGTTTGACCAACGCCTACCGAAAATCCTCTGTAATTGGTGAAGTTACCCTTTAACGAAGTATTGAAAGGAGATGACAACACTTAATAAGGGTTCCATGCATTAACAAAGGGTGAAAAACATTGAAATGAATTAAACGAAGAATATGACACATTCCCTTGTTGGCCGAAAAATTGATTCCCAGCTCCTATCCCAGTAACCGCAGGGTTTGTCCAACTCTGAAAGGGGTTACTACCTTGACTTGTAAAAGGAAAAGCAATTGACCCTATTCTCAGATTGAAATGTGGTATATGACCACCTCCAAATGGGAAACCTTAAAAAGTAGTTGATCCACTCATCATGGATGTAGAGGTGGTTGATGGTATATTCAAAGGAACTGAAGGAATACCTTTAGAGGGCATTCCAAAAGGGAAAAATCCAAAACTAGATATATTAGCTTGAGAACTTCCATTGATCAATGGAATGGAAGTAGACCCAAATATAGATTTGCTGGGAGTGTTAGAAGGGATGGAAATAGTTCCTCCCACTTGTATAGATATGAGAGTCTGCATGATCATAACACTTGTCATGGATTCCCTACTTCCAGTAGTGGTCATTGAAGGGATAGATGTATATGGAACTAGGCTCGAAGGCCTATGAGTTGGAGTTCCAACATATAACAAAATTTATGGATGATCAGAAGGGAGAGGAGAATTTGGAGCCGCAATAGACTTTGAAAGCTCTTCTACTTCAATACTATCTTGCGACTGAAAGAGTACTCAAGAAAGAACTGGTGTGTTCCTCTCTAACTCTGTGCTAGGACCAGGTCTATCTTGTGAACTAATGCCCCTAAGCGGAGGATCAACGTCCGATGTTCCTACTGCCACTCATTGGAAACCACTGGAAGAATCACTCTTATGCCTTCTAGGAGAAGGCTCTAAATTCATAGGTGAAAGCCCAAGAAGTCTCCAAGACCGTCGAGATGGTCGGTCAGCCACTTTGAATTATTAAAAAATCTACTTAATTACTCAAGAAAATTATAAACGCTAGACCGACTAGGAGCACAAGACACTCACTAAAATCTCCCAAAAGATATTAGAAATCAAACAACTTCCAAGTGTTTCCGCTCCGGGTGATTGGTACCAAACACCAAAATACAAGAAAGTTAATAATAAGGGCCTTCCAAAAATAGACTAGGGTAATTACACCCCAGGCCTACTAGCGAAAGTATCAGAGTGTTGAAAATAATACTGAGAGTGGGGGTGAATCAGTATTATCTAGTCCTTTTAACAATTCTTCCTTATTTATACTTTGAATTATTTTTGCATATCAGTACCATAAAACAATGAGCATGAACAAGAAAAACAGATAGTCACATCAAAGAACACCAGATATAAGGTGGAAACCCAATGTGGGTGAAAACCACCTGCTGCAATATGTCTCTATCTTCTTTCAAATTAGAAACTCCTTTTACAATGGTCTTGTACTGGTGCAACCCTTTACCAGTACGCAGGTTGCAACCTGTAGAGAGCTACAAATCTCTCTCGTTTTCCAGTCTCTCCTGGAAGGGAGCTACAACCCCCTACTTCTTTTCTTTCAACGACCACTTTTCATAAATTTTCAAACTGGATCAATAAATATCAAATGATCATCAAGTACCAGTAAGTCACCAGATAACCAGATCCACAATAATAGAAAAATAAACCCAGAACACCTTCTATGGCGTCTCCTGTGGCGCCTCCTGCGGTGTCTCCTGCGGTGCCTCCTACGGCGTCTTCTGCGGCACCTCCTGTGGCGTCTCCTGCAGCACCTCTTGTGGCGTCTCCTGCAGCGCCTCCTGTGGCGTCTCCTGCGGCGCCGCCTGTGGCGTCTCCTGCGGCGCCTTCTGTGACGTCTCCTGCGGTGCCTTCTTTGGCGTCTCCTACGGCGCCTTCTGTGGCATCTCCTGTGGCGCCTTCTGCAGCGTCTCCTGTGGCGCCTTCTGCAGCGTCTCCTGCGGCGCCCTCTATGGTGTCTCCTGCAGCATCTCCTGTGGCGCCTTCTGCGGCGTCTCCTGCGGTGTCTCCTGTGGCGCCTTCTGTGGCATCTCCTACGGCGCCTCTTGTGGCGTCTCCTGTGGCGCCTCCTGTGGCGTCTCCTGTGGTGCCTCCCGTGGCATCTCCTGCGGCGCCTTCTGTGGTGCCTTCTGCGGCGTCTCCTGTGGCGCCTTCTGTGGCGTCTCCTGTGGCGCCTTCTGTGGCATCTCCTGCAGCGCCTCCTGTGGCGTCTCCTGCGGTGCCTCCTTCCGCAGCTGCAGCGCTCGAGAGATCACCCTTCATAGATTCGCTTTCCACTTCACTTTCATATAGATCGAGCTTTTGAAACAATAACCCAATATTTCAGATCTTAAGATATTCAACCCAAAAGCATACACAAGCCAAATGATCTCCTTTGCTTTATATAGGCAAGCTCTTCCTCAAATCATGGACCAATACCACGGGCCAAAACCATAACAAACCAATACCATCAACTCAATACTAGGGATCAACACGTCTGTCGAGATGCCATGGTCCAAAAACCATAGGTTCAAATTCCAAGGACTAACTACCATGGACCAAAGGTAAGTTTTCCCACATGAAATAAACTTTTCTCTGCATAAAATTCCGTGAACTTTTCTCCTGCGAACTTCTTAATTCTCATCATATTGAGAGCCATGCCATGGGTGTTGCCATCAAGTACAACATCTGTAACATATAACCATACCAGAAACATAATGCCAACAATCTCCCCCTTTGGACTTGATGGCAACCTCAAAAGCTTCAGCGACATTCTCCCCCTTTGACATCAAGGGCAAAGGGTTATGCTCCCCCTAAGAACATGCTCCCCCTGAATATGAACCAGATCTGCAAAGAAGAACCATAATCCACCAGACACCATGAATGACCAAGAAAGAGATAGAGACATATTGCATCTATATTCAGACCAGCTCCCATGATCTCCTTTTGTACATCCTCCATAATGCCAACAATGCATTATATGCTCCCCCTGAACCTGTGCCGCAACCCAGCACATGTACGCATATACCCCAGATGAATCATGCGTACAACCAACAATAAGAAGAGTCTCAACAATAAGATGATGCATCAACAACCCCCAGCTTTTGCCTGAGGTATTCAAAAGTCTCCCTGGGCAATGGTTTGGTGAGAATATCAACAACTTGTTCCTTAGAAGGATCATACTCCAACTTGACCTTTTGTTCAAGCACTTGTTCCCGGAGAAAATGATACTTGATTGGTATGTGCTTGGTTTTTGAATGCATGACAGGATTCTTTGAGATGCTGATTGCACTTGTGTTATCGCAAAAGATAGAGATAGGTGGTGTACAAGTGATTTGAAAATCCTGCAAGGTCTGCATCATCCAAAGGAGTTGAGTGCAGCAAGATGCAGCAGCAACATATTCCACTTCCGCTGTAGACAAGGCAATTGAACTCTGTTTCTTGCTGAACCAAGATACTAATCTAGAACCCATAAAGAACGCACCACCACTTGTGCTCTTCCTGTCATCCACGCTTCCGGCCTAATCTGCATCTGTATAAGCATGAAGTGTGAGATCTGTATCTCTAGGATATCATAAGCCATAATTTTGTGTCCCTTGAAGATATTTGAAAATTCTCTTTACTGCCTGAAGATGAGTCTCCTTTGGATTTGCCTGAAATCTTCCAACTATTCCTACTGCATGCATGATGTCCGGTCGGGTACCTGTCAAATAAAGTAGACTTCCGATCATAGATCTGTAGCTTGGTTGATGTATTGTTGCAGATTCATCATTGGCACTGAGGCTACATCCTGTGACCATGGGTGTACATACTGGTTTTGCATCTTCCATGCCATATTTCTTCAAGATCTGTTTGAGATACTTGGTTTGAGATAAAAAGATTCCTCCTTCCTTTTGTTGGATTTGGAAACCAAGGAAATATGTCAGTTCTCCCAGCAAGGACATTTCAAATTCTTTCTGCATGACCAAGACAAAGCTTTGACTCATGTCTTCTTCATTGCTGCCAAAAATAATGTCATCTACATACACAAAAAGTATTAGCAATTTGTCATTTTCAATTTTTATATAAAGATTGCTATCTGTTGATCCTTTTGAAAAACCTTGTTGATGATGATATTTGTCCAAACGATAGTACCAAGCCCTTGGAGCTTGTTTGAGCCCGTAGAGAGCCTTTTTCAATCTGCATACAA